>APFE030603212.1:159790-173316 GCA_000404065.3 Pinus taeda
ACAGGACCAGGATGTAGGAACATTGCTGGTAGGACTGCACAAGCAGCTAGTGCAAACACAAGGGAAGCTGGAAGAGACAGAGGCTGCACTGCAGGCAGCCCTATAGCAGAAAGGAGGAGGTCAAACTTCTCATCCCCCTCCAGAGATCATAAACCTTGAGGAGCCCCCACAGACTACTGCTCCTCCCACAGGGCAGACAACTGCATCAACATCAGCACCAACACCAACCTCAGAGCAGGCTCCGAGCCTTGATATGCAGAAGTTGATGAGTGAAATCAAGATCCTAGAAGCCTAGATGACAGAGCTAAATGAAGCCAAGGAGAATTTAGCTAAGCTAAATGAAAAATATGACAAATCCAAGCAGAATGTAGCTGAAAAAGGGAGAGAAATAAAAGCTCTCAAAGAGAAGATAAAGGAGCTGGAAAAAGAGATCACCCTTGACAAAGTGGTGGCTGAGGTCAAGACAGTTTTGTGGGCCAACATTGGCCAATCAATAATAGATCAGTGGCAGTATATTGAGACTATTCATGAGCAAATGGAGCTCATAGGAAAAGCACATAAGGAAGTCCATAGAGCAAGGGCATCTCTAGGCAGTATGTCTAAGATAGCCAACAGAATGATCAACGTTCTTAATAACCGCACAGGTCCTCAGCTGGCAGCAGTAGGAATCTCCAACAGAACTGAAACCATCCAGCTGATAAAGAGGGTCCTCACATTGAAAAGCCTGGTACAAACATTGGATAGAAGAAGCCAGGACATGCAAACAGAAGTCAACAGATTCATGGGTAAGTTTGCAGTATTACAGGGCAGAGGTCTTCCTGGCTTGCTGAACAACGCAGGGAGACTACTATCACATGAGAATTATGAAAAACGGGTGAACACATTTGCCACCAATCAAATCACTCAAGGATCAAGTACTTCAGAGGTAACAGGGCCAACATCTGGGCAAAGTATCTATCACAGAGTAGAGAACTTATTTTTTATTATGAATGAGATCAGAAATTATTTGAAGTGCCTCCAAACTTCTAAAAATACACAGAGGCAGATGAAACCTTAGATGCAATTTTGAGACATCAATGGCCTACACAGGAGTGGTGGACCAGAATGATACAGTTGTTACTGTAAACATGAGGCTTTCATCAAAGTTTTGTCATCAAAAAACATAAGTCATCATGTTTAGAAAACATGATGGATACACTATGACTGGAGAAAAGTGGAATGAGCCAACTCAGCAGGAAGATTCGGCCAGTAAAAGCAACACTGACAGCTACAGGTAACATGCCTGAGAAAGCTACAGCATGACAAAGCATAAAGACACATCATTCAGCATTAATGTAGAACGCTCAACCGACTCAGTGGCCTCCAAAGGTCAAGAAGATTTCTGACAGAATTAAAGACTATTTATTCTATATTTATGGCAACAATAACTTCCTTATATGCTATTTTGTAAAGTTGGTGAGCGTATTTAATTTATCAAGTGACTCAGCGGTTCAGATATTTTGTAAAACCGATTGTATATATTCCCCCTCGCATAAGCTTGCAGGGAGGGTTGTTGTTGTTTCTTGTTAAGAAGGAGAACTCGACTGTAATTTCTGGAAGAATGATATAAACAAAGCTTGGAGTTTACAGGAATTGGGTCTTACTGATGCATGTTGTCTTGGAACCATTGAATGCTATAGGATTCTAGTGCTATGGCTTAATACAATAAGTGTTTCTCTATCTCTGTTAATGTTTTATTATTTGTTTCAACTCACATCTCTCATATGTTGTTCTAAATCTAGGAAGAAAGAAAAAGAATAGCTCAGGATTTGTCCATGGAGACACCCTGATCTCAATCTGTCTTTACTATAAATGTTTTCTATGACTTCAGCTGTTTAAATTGGAATTCTTAACTGCTCCAATAAACCCTAAATATTTCACAGTTACTATTTAGTAATTCATGTATGCTACTAAGTAGAAATTGTGGTTCAAATTGTTATCACACTGTCCGTAATTCCATTTCCAACTGTTTCACTCACTAATCAAAATTTATATTAAGAATAGCCATCTAGCCTTGCAGTAAAACTTTCTCCATCACAGGCACTAGGACTGTCTCAGATTTCTGACTCCATATGCCCAATGGACTAGCATCTTTCACACATTTCATGCCCTTCTCACAACAACAGTTCACAACCAAAGTCTCAAACAAAAACCGAAACTTATAACTGGCCTAAAATCTTCACAAAACAGAGCTAAAACTTAAAGAAAGAGCCCTCTCTGATTATAGGTAGGCTAGGACCTATACTCGAAAGCTTGGTTAGTGGTTACCCCGGCCGTATTCCCTTGGGAGTCATAGGGAACAACCTGGGTGTTAACACCATCAGTCAACCTCACTAGGCTCTCGCAGTTCGCAGGTGCATATGCTACGAAAACCATTGACAAAGCAACATTGGTACAACTATTACTTAAATAAAAAGAAGACAAAATTTTGTCACTTGAACAGTAGTTACAACAAGCCAAAATCAACCAACACGCAGAAATACAATTGGCTAAGTTACAATAGGAGATCCAACAAATGCAAATAGAGCATCAAAGTAGCTTGGCAGGTAAGAAGGCACAGATACAAAGCATAATAGATCTACATAAAGACGAACCAAAGATTGGTCAGTTTGTTACCAAAGCACTCGGCCTGAACTCCTAGCTCACACACCGAAAATAATTGTTATGCCAAAGAATCTGGCAGTGGAACACTCACTGTGAAACAAACAACAACTTAAGAAGCCAAGTTATGGAAATGCAACTTGAATATGATGAAATTCTTAAAAAGGTATCAGATTTCACAACTTGGCAAAATTATGAAAATGGGAGAAGAGACGACATGCCCAATATGGATGAATCACATAAGGAGATCTTATCTGCGAGTTGGGATTCTCGAATCAAAGAGGAAAAACAGGAAACAAAGGATGTAGCAGTGGCAGCAAGTAGCATCATTTAAAGTGTAAATGAAAATTTGCATAGTGGTAATCCTATGGCAGAGACCACCTGTGGTTTCCTTCCAAATACAAAACAACTTGAATTACAATGGAAACATGCAGCAAAAGAAAGAGAAGAATCAATTAGGCAAGTAACCAGGTTAAACTGGGAGGCATATTGGTAATATCTGGTAAAATTGCACAGTCAGTGGATGACCGTGAAATGGCTAATTGTTTTTAGCAAGAAAGTGGCACTAGCGCTCATAAATTCCATATTTATATGACAACTGAAAGTTGAAGTTGACCAACCTACACTCCTCAAGACCATGCTATATATTTGAGATCTAAAAGATCAGATGGAGGATTAGTCATTATGCACATCCATATTTTTGTTTTATTTTTCTTAAATTGAGGTAGGTTGTTTAAACCTGCTCAACCTTTTTTGTAATAATCTAATTTTAGTTTCATAAGTTAGTATTTAAACCCCACTCATGCATTTAGAGGGGGGCCCACAAATTTTATCAGAAACATTCTTCAGAACATGCACTTCTATCCCTTTGAGGAAGTTCTGGTGAAATTAATGGAACAAGATTTATTTTCTACTTGAATTTGACACCTTCTACTAAAATTGCACTTTTGTACTCTTAGATGATCTTGGATGATTTGAAAGTAGATCAATATTGTTGGAGCACATGAGTAGAATGTATTATAAATGGTACTTTTATCTCTTAATTCTTTTTACTTATGTGTCAAACAATACATTATCTTCAAGTAATTTATGTATGAAAGTTTGAATTTTTTATTGCCATTATTGCACTATTGTATGATGATGATTTATAGTTTATGCTAAACACATGAATTACTTTTATGTGATATATCTTTCATATCGTTTCAGCTAACCTTTTATATGAAATGATCATTGTTAAACAGATTCACTTTTTATCGTAAATGAATGATATTTATTATCAATTGCTTTCAGACATCATCTTAGATTGCGTATATCATGTTACTCCCGAGATAGTTATAGTTAGATAAATATTTTTGATTAGGACAAACTGCACATGATTATTAGTTAAATTAGATTAGTTTGAGGCTAGGTATTACTCGAAAAATCTCAAAACTTCATCCCATTAGGACAAGCATAAAAATAGATTAGGAAACTGGTCCCATCATCCCTAGTCAGAGTCACTATTCCAAACAAAAAAGTAGTTGTCCCAAGGTTTGGACTAGGTGGTTATCCCCCTTGTTGAGGCAAAAATTTTCGAGCCTTCAATAGGTTTCTAGTGTTAAAATTTAATTAGATATGATATACATCATCTTCCATGCATGTGTGGAATGATTTCATAATTTCCTTACATACATTCTACTTGTGGATATATAGGTCAATTTCTACACTTGGTCATGAGTTCATATGTTAGTGTGTCACTCACTTAGATCACTTTATAATGTATCATGTGGATTATGCATTGAGGATAACGTTGCATAGGGGGACTTCTCCCTACTTCTCAGATGCATCCTCTAGATTTTTCCCTCCTTGGGGATTACAAGGGGAAAGTCCCTATTTTGAATGAGACATATTTGAGGATGTGTAATCCTCTCCCACATTGTCTAAATGTTTCTTTCCAGAAAATGGGATGTTTGGGAGATATCTTATGATGGTTTTGTGGAATTATCTTAGATCCTCTAGATGGTTATTTCCAAAAACATGGCATTTTGGGAGATCTGTTGAGATGTTTTTGAGGACATTGGAATACCCACTATCGAAACTAGTGCCCATTTGGTTCCAATTTTCAAATAAAAATATTCACCAAGTTGTTCTTCATTCAAACCTAGACAAAGGTTATCTATGCATTGCATGTCTGAATACTATTTAGTAGGTTTTTGTAATGAGGGCTAATTTCCTTCACAATTTTGAATCTCATGTTTGGTAGGTTTTTTTTATCTTATATCAACTCTTTCATTTCGGAGGGTTATAATATCTATGTATAAAAGATATTTAAGATATATTATCTAAGAATTTTTACTTTATTGAGTTACATTAGATCTATTATCTATGCCAGTTACTTCTATTGACTTATATTATATAACTATGTTCTAGAATCATTTTTTTTAATTTTATATTTCTTTAAAATTTTATTTTATTTTAAATATTTTTGGTTGTCCCATTGAAATTTTGGGTTGAGTTCTATCCATTCTTGAAACACTTCCCCTTACCCCTCTCTGTGAAACACCATGTAAAATAGTCTAAGTTGTTCACAAGTTGTAGGATTTTGTATGCAGTCTATTAATTTCTTCAAAAATTAGAGATTTTCCCCTTTTACCCACTTATCATTTGAAAGTTGACATCCTTTTACTTTCCTCCCTTGTTTTTCTCCTTGGGTTCACCATGCAAATTTTCTTTAGTTACTAATTTAGCTCGCATCTTCCTTACCCCTTTATTTTCTATTCATTCTTTTTCTCAAAGTTATAAAGTATAATAAAAAGGATATGGAATTGTATCTCGTGTTCTATTAAAACTGCCATCTTATTTTCTTAGTTTTCCATTTTCACTTAATACCTTCAATAAATGGAAGCAAACCTTAATACAATATCTAGGATCAAACTTTGAGGATTTGTGAAAATGGACCAATTATTTATTCTTTATATTTCTTGGAGTTTGATGGATTAGAGTAGTAGTGGACCATGTTTCTATGCTTTTCCATTTAAGTTGTTTGTTTGTCGCGTTTTTCCGATGCATTCATTTTTTGAAAGTTATAAAGGATATGAAAGTTGTATCTTGGGTGCTATTACAAATGCCATCTTATTTTATGAGTTTTCCATTTTCACATAAGACCTTCAATAAATTGAAGCACATCTCAATACAGAATGTAGGATCAAACTTTGATGCTTTGTGAAAATGTTCCAATTATTTATTATTTATATTTCTTGATGTTTAATGGATTGGGTCATAATGGTGGACCATGTTTCAATGCTTTTCTATTTTTCTGTTTGACCAGTTGTGGTAGAAAATTGAAACTACAAGTTGTTATATGGTTTCTAGATAGTTAGCTTAGGATTTATTTTTATTTTAATCAAATTACTTAAGATGGTAGTTAGCTTGTTCAACATAAAATTGATTCATATGGTGTTGATGTATAGGGAGGTTTTTTGTACCTATTCCTTGAGACAAATAATGCTATCACAATGTCAAGATACATTGGTGTGGAAAAAAACATTAATCAAGAGCCACATGGCAACATTTAGCCATTACTTTAGATGAAGAATTTCATCTTTCTTATCCTTATGTTATTCACTATGATAGGTAGATGAGGAAATATATATCTTATTAATGTTATTTCATAAACATATGTTTGGAAGTGAAGGATGTTTCATTGGGTTTCTTGTTTAATTAGAACTAAAAGTTGACTTCTTCAAATATAAGTAACTTGTATACAATTATGATATCACTTTAAGTATAAGATTCTTGTTAATACATGAATTTATCACAACCTTTTTCCACATTTTATCTTCTGTTATATTAATATTACAAGCTCAATGATCCAATACCTAAATGGGTGGGACATGTACTCTCCTTAGGGTATGTATAGGTCAGCTAATGGGGTTTTACCATTCACCCTCCCCATTGTGATCATGGCAAATTCCTAGGTCATGGTGATTGCAATATAGAGTTCTCATAGTGGTTTGCGTGAACCTCATAAGCCATGATGAGAACATGGGTGTGTAATAAACACATAATTATGTTCAAGTGTTGAGTCTCGCGAACTCCAAATCAAAATCAATTTGCACTTTTTAAACTTCATATTGTGAAATATAAATGAGACAATTTGTTTAGTAAATGGTTTTGTGAAAATTTTGAGCGACATTATGATTAATGGGTAAGCGTTTATAGTGGAAAATTGGGATGTAGTGAAAGAAAAAATGCATTCCTTGGGATTTTGGTTAATGCATATTTTCTTTGTAAAGAAGGTTGTTAATATTGAAATAATAACCTAGAAATATCAACATTATTTTTTTGCTTGTTTTAAATTTGCTAGCTTGAAATCATGTTCATTTTTACCTTTATCATCCTCTTCAAGGTACGCTTTAAAATAGAAACACATTTTAGTAACAACAACTTAATGATGTTTAGGAGCACTCGTATGAACAAAATGGTAAGTGTGGCATTTTTATTTTGTAAATATTGAGATTTATTTTCGATTTCTGTCTGACTTTTTCCTTATTCATATAAATCAAGTTTCTTAATTTTCCTTCCTTTTCTCATTATGTCATCGTTTTCATCTATTTCAATTTTATAGATATTCTTTCTGCACACTTTCCTCTTACACTGTTGTTTTGTATATGCAGAAATACATGATTCAAGAGAGTAGCTAGAAGGGGGATATTCATATTTACTGGGCATTGAAGTTTCCTCTTGAGTGGAGAATGGGGAAGGTGCATCTTAAGAAGTTGCTTGTAGAAATTTTATTCATCAACTATAATGAAAATTATTGGCTTTTTGGATTAGATTGTAGTTGGTTTGGTGCAATAAAAAATGGAGAGCTAGAAATTTGGTATGTTAACTCACCACTTGTCCCTTAAAATGTGTAACTTAGTTTGCATGATTATGCCTAAGCATTTTCTTGAAGGTTGAGTACTAAATTCCCAAGGTGTTCTTTTCTATGGTTACATTTTAATTCATTTCTTTGTACAGGTCATTTAGCCGCATGGTGGTCACTATTTCCCAACTAAAGAAAACTTGTTCGAGTTTCTAGTAGGGATTCCTATGGTTTTTAATATTGAGATTATTTCACCTCATGGTTATTTGGGCAAGGAAATGTTTTAGGAATGCTATACCAGACACCAGTGGATAGGAAAGCAATTCTTTTATAATTACAATCTCCATTCCATGATATCCTCTCTTTATTTTTAGATTGTATTTTGAATGTTTCTTTTCATTTTTCTTTTTCTTTAAATTATGAAATTGAAAATACTTGGTATCATGTCTATTTAAACAAAAAATAAATATTGAATATGAAATTAGTATTACACTTAATTGATTGAAATCCTTTTAGTTGTTTTTTGTGAAAATATTTTCATGGCTATTAGAAAAGTTTAATTTCATGTTGTTATCTAAGCACAAGTTGTTTATATACTTGACCAAGTTCATGCATTAGATAATGAAATGTTGTTGTGAATAAAGTGACAAGCATTAGACATCAGACCTCATATTATTTTTTTGCACAAACTATCTACAACCTGAGCTTTTTGGGCGCATGTAACTTAGTTGACATGATTGTGCCTAATCTTTCCGTGAAGGTTGAATACTAAGTTACTAAGGTGTTATTTTCTAGGATGGTGTTATAGTTTTTATTTTTATACAGGTCATCTGGCCAAATAGTGGCCATTATCTCCCAACTAAAGAAAAATTGTTCAAGTTTCTTACTTTTATGGGGAAAAATGGCTTTGACATTGCTGATGTTGAGGTATATGTTGTATAAATCCTTTACAGTCTACTTTATTTTATATTCTAGTGTTCATCGTCTTTCATGTCTTATTCCCTACATTGTATCTTATTTTGTTTTCAGAAAAGGAACTTAGTATCGATGGTAAGATGCAGGAATTGAAGAAAGAGAAGAACAATAACATTGGAGTGACAAATGCAAAAAGAGATAGAGAAGAGAATGAGTCTAGTGATACCCTTAGCGCCAATATCCCGCATAATACACATAGATGGAGATTGATGGTCATGCATTTAGAGTTGGTGAATTCACTTGCAATGACTTGGAAACATAATGATCGTGTTTTGAAGTGAGGAAACAATATTTCATGTGTCAATTGTAGTCCAAACAATATTATGTTGGAAACTCATATTGTAATACTTAACATTTCACATAATTTAATTTTTGTGGTTGAAATTATTTATAGTTGAACTTGATATTGTTTAGTATTGTAATAATCATATGTAAATTTGTATGACATTTTTTTAATTTAACCGCAGAGTCATATTAATTAATTTATGTTGATTAATAATGAACACATAAAAGCAATCTAAAACTACTAGATTAGTAGTTTATATCGATTAATGGTAAACACAAGTAAAATGAATATATGAAAAGATAAATGACTACTGGAAATGATAAATTTGTGATTACAAATAACAACTAAATTTTTCATATATACGAATATTAGTAGCTAATTTACAGTATCTTATAACACGACTGAAATTTAGTCAAATTTCTTTGGTCATTAATTGGTTTCAAGTGGTGAATAAAATTTGCATATAGATGACTATTAGTAGCTAATTTAAAGTATCTTATAACATGACCAACATTTTGGTCATTAATTGGTTTTCTAGTGTGATCATATAGTAATATATTTTGTTGTATATTTGGTCACTAATTGTGGTGATCAATGACTAAATCGATGACTAAATTAATGACCAAATTTATGACTAAATATGCTACTAGATGATAAAATTGAGACAACCAATTAATGACTAAACTAAAAATGACTAAAATTGTTTCACATTATAAGATGCTGTAAATTAGCTACTATTAGTCA
Organism: Pinus taeda; assembly: GCA_000404065.3. Lineage (NCBI taxonomy): Eukaryota > Viridiplantae > Streptophyta > Pinopsida > Pinales > Pinaceae > Pinus > Pinus taeda. The sequence continues at coordinate 169,282 of APFE030603212.1, forward strand.
TCCACTGAAAAATGGTTGTTTATATGAAATTTTTAGTCGTTTTTCTAGTAACTAATTAACCATTTTGTACTAGTGCATGTTACCAGATCCTTGCCATCAAACTTACTCATATTGATATTTGGAATGTTGTTAGCCTTCAACCCACTCTTAGACTATCTAAAATCATAATTCGTCTTCCTTTCTTCCTCATCATGATTTTCCTAGAGTACCTTGTCACTAGTAGGAAGCCTTTGTTGCAGCAACTTTGTCAAGCCTTCCTTTAAACCTTGCATGTCTACTTTTAAACCTTCCATGTCCCCTTTTATTTTATTTTATAGACCATCCATCTTAGCATTCAATTCATTATTGGTTTCTCCATATGAGTGTGAATTGCTTTACACTTGGTCCTGTAACTTTGATATATCATGTTGCATTTCTTCCTCTTCTTCATGTGTCATAGTATATCCTTCTAGTTTCTTACTAGGTGTATCTATTATTTTGTTGCAAGGAATTTTGGAACTAAATAATGATATCTATGCTTAAGTATGCCCCTTGAATCACTTCAAACTGATTTTTCAAACAATAGCTATACAATTTTAAAATATATACTCTTGGTTTGTTATTTTTTGGAGCTTGATCTTGAAAATGTTGTATCAATATAATATCAGCTCTCCAAGGTCTGAAATTTCATCATGTGATAATTTTGTGAGTCTTATTTCCAATGGCACAAGTCATACGAATATTGGATTCTTCAAGGTAAATTTATTCTTGATCTCCCACAATGACTTGATTATGGAATGGCTCAATAAAGTGAACTGGTACGAAATGCCATGTCACATGTTTCAACCTTTGACCCTCAAAATGAGATATGAAAATTTGTTGTCCATGAAATTTCAGTCAATTTTCGCGAAATTCAAATTTTATGCTTGTAGAGAAAGTTATGACAATTTTTCCTAGGTCACCTGTTTTAGAGTAAATTCTGGAGAATGAAAAAACCCTAATGTCTTGAGACCATATCCCAAAAAATGAAGTGAATCAAGATATAAATTTTTACATGAAGTTCAAAAAGATTTGAGATCCATGTTGTCCAATTTTTCAGTTTTTGAAGCCTTGTAGAAAAAAGTTATAGCAAAAATTCCAAGATTATATGTTTGAAGTAGCGAAACCCTAGAATCAAAAGCATCGATACAAAATGTTATGCAAATAGATCACAAAATAAAAGAAAATATAGATCAAGTACTTGAAAATTAGCCTCTTCAATGGGGAAACCTCCTTTACATCACATAAATGAAAAATTATTGGATAGTTCGAATGACAAGACCTCCTTGGTATATATAGGAGTATAAGGGGTCACAATATAATCAACTACATAACAGTATTAATCCAAGGGCACAATAATAAAAAATAGTGGGACTCTATGGGGTACAACAACAAAGATATGGGGGCTACATGGTCATAACAATAATGTAAGGGCGATAGAATAATAATAACAATAAGGGGGATACACTAGTATTATAGGGACTTAAGACATAAACACAAGATCTCTAGCTTGCTTCCATAAGTGCATCATCTACCATTTATTCATGGAGATAGTTGCATGGATCCTCCTTTCCTTTGTATCTCATCATATTGAGCTTCTTCTTCTTGAATGTTGTAGAGCCATAGTCCTCATTCAATCTTGTGACAACATTTAGGCGATCAACCTTTCATATCACTTTCCTCTAGTCATTGTTAATGAAGGAATTGTATCGAGTCTTCCAAAATAGAGCTAACCATAGCTTCCTCTTAAACATGAAAGTGATCATCGTGAACATCAAGTTATCTTCTCATACTTCTATCTTTCAATTCCAAGAGGATATCAAAAACATCTTTACTACATAAACAAAATCATTCGCTCAATCCATATGTTCTTTGAATCGAGTTCAACACCAAGAGTTGATATCGCCTCAACTACGATTATGTATTTCTACAATATCCTTTTAGGTAGAAAAATAATATGTCAAATGTATATCCAATATCAAAATATTAATTTCAGACTTACCTTATCATGGCAGCCCTCCAATCAAAGTATTAGCTTACTTGAGTCTTTCGTGATCAACATCTTTTCAAATGGTCCATCTCCACATTATACAGGAATCCTTCTCCATGCATTCATATTAATTTGGGTGCCCATGAATCAAACTTCAATACAAACCCAAAATATATTCCTTGGAGTTGTGATTGTTAACTCCATTTATTTCATCTACAGACTATACATTATGTTGATTAGTATTGTTATATTTATGTCATGCAATCTTGTGTCAAAGTCTTGATCTCTACCCATTCCAAAGCATATCAAATTTCTTCTTTCAAACATCATGTAGCCCTGTGGAAGAATTTTCAATCATATCTTAGTAAGATTATTGTAGATATTAGCCCTAACTTAGAGAAGCGTTACTTAAAATATTCATTCCTTTTCTTCCATACAACCATCTAGCCATCCTTTCTTGAATGAGTTGCTTCTTGTACCTGTAGGAGATAGGTTTTCTTCCCAAGGAAGACTGCAACTTGACCATCTTCATTCCTCATCCTTCAAGATTATTTCCATACTAGATGGGAGATGTACCATTCATAATGCTTATTACAATAACCTTCCTAAATGATAGTTCATATAGGATGATCTCTAATTATCCTTCTTGGAAAATGACTACCTCTAACAATATGTTAGAAAATGCATGGCTGAACTAGAATATGAAATATGGTTCAATATTCTCATTCTTTGACATCTATATGGATTTTCAAAGAGATTTTATTATGTAGACTCTAATACTTATACTGTGATATGCTTCTATCTATGATTCCATGCTTATACAAAAATCAAGACTCTTCTAGAGAGTGCAACAATGCATGCCACTCTACTTTATAATTAAATAAATAAAATATTTTTGTTATAAAATACTTGATGTAGATGGAGCTTCCTTTAATATTAAATATCCTTGGGATATTATCCTTTCAACTTCTTGTCAGGTTCTCCCTTTTCATAAGCTATATGGGCTTCATTTCTTTCCTTTTTTTTGTTATCTTTCTTCTTTGGACAATCCCCCTTAAAGTTCCATAGTCATTGCATCCAAATCATTGAATATTGGACATGCCTAAATTTCTTTTCGACTTTGAAAACTTCCAGTTCTTCATCTTCTTGGTCCTTGCAATAAAGGATTGAGACCTTCTATTTGATTTAGTGTCACCCTTTGCCTTGATCATAGTTATTCCAAGATACATTGAGCCCATAATTCATCAAATGGTGTAGTAGCCTTCTTAGAGTATATACTAGTTGCAAAAATTCTCCAATTAGGTCGCAAAGTATTTATTACACAAATGGCCATTTTAGAGTCAAAAACAATTTCCCCAAGCCCTTGCAATTGAGCCCTTATTTGTGAGATATTCATGGGATAAGTGGCCATGTACTCAAACTTTGACTTCCTTATTCTATATAGTTTATTCTTGAAGGACATATTATGACATCATGTACTTATAGAGTAAACTTTACCAACTTATCATACATAGCCTTGGATGTATTCAAACCAGAAACAAGGGGAACAATATTATCTTTTATGATTTAGCGATGATTGTTTGTGTCGTTACTTGTCACTTCTTCTATTTTGCTAATTCTTGAGTCTTCTCTTCATCTGGTACAACTACGTCATCAAAGACATATTCCATGACTTCATTTTCTATGAGTTTCAAGTCAATTAGCTTCTTCAAGGAAAGGAAGTTTGTTGATCCAATGATCTGTTGGAATTATGATACATATGTTGTACTTGATGGCAACCCACTCATCTCACATGATAAATTATAGTGCAGCAAAGTTCACGCACTTTCATGCAGAGAAAAGTTCATGCACTTTCATGCAAAGAAACGTTCACGCACTTTCATGCAGAGAAAAGTTCCTTTCATGCAGAAAAGTTCACGCGCTTTCATGCAGAGAAAAGCACACACACATGGGAAATCTTATGGTTGGTTCATGGTATTAGTCCGACAGTTTTTGATCCTATGGTTTTGGTCCATGGTATTTAGTCC
>APFE030603212.1:184758-199050 GCA_000404065.3 Pinus taeda
AAAAGACGTTTTATTTATTTACCATACCTCCACTTTACTTATATTTTATTTGTTTACACCCTTGCATGTATATAAGGGACTTATGGAGTAAATATAAAAAATGATTTATTTATTTACCACACCTCTCATTTATTTATATTTTTATTAATTTACAATACCTCTTTTATAATATGGTATTTGGCCCATAGGATTCACTTAAATAAAACCTATTCTTGAAAATGGGCGAATGGATTCACTTAAATAAAACCTATTCTTGAAAATGGGCGAATGGAAGGTTGTAACTCCTAATTTCAAGGGCTAAATTTACCTTTTTTACCCTCTCCCTTAAAATAAGGTGGGCTATTTGAGGTGATTTGTAAAAATGTACTATGATACAAAATATTTGCCCACTAAAAATTTAAAACCCCTTAATTTCGCCAAAGGGCGAACATTCGCCCCTAAAATCACCCCTAATCCACTCCTTACCACCCACAAGCTAATGGGCAAGTGGAGGTGACCAACATAGCGTTGGAGGGAATTCTGACCAAAGTGATTAGCAGCAACAGAAAGGACTGGGCAAATAGATTAGTTGATGCCACTTGGGCCTACAATACCACCTGGAAGACCACCGTTGGATTCACTCCTTATGAGTTAGTCAATGGGAAGAAGGCCCTGTTGTCCATTGAATTTGAATACAACACCTTAAGAATGGCAACACAACTAGATTTAGATCTCACCAGGGCACAACAAGAGAGATTACTCCAGCTGAATGGATTAGACGAGTTTAGAATGCAAGCCCTCCTGCACACAGAGCTGACTCAAGTTCAAAGGAATATCTGGCATGACAAGAACATAAAGGACAAACAATTTCAAGAAGGTGATTGGGATTTCTTGTATAATTCCAGATACAAAGATTTTAAAGGCAAGTTAAGGACTAGATGGTTAGGGCCTTATGTCATAGAGAAATTTCATGATAATGGTTCAGTGCATATGAGAACCATTGATGCATAGGTTATTCCTTTACTTGTCAATGGGCACAGATTGAAGATCCACAAGAAGCCCTTGTCAAAGAAAGAATTCATCAATGGCATCAGCAAGACAATGATGGTAGTGGAGCAAGTCTCACCTTCTACCCCGTCAAGTCATTGAAAAATAATAATAAATAAAAATAATATAAAATATAAAATATATAAAATAAAATAAAAATAATAAAATATTAAAATAAAATATAAATATAAATAAAATAAAAATAAAAATAAAAAATAAAACCAAATGATCCTATAGGAATACAGTGGCTTGGGAATCCCAAATAAAGTGACCCTAGAGTAAGGGGATGACTAGCGTGTGTCAAAAATAAAATGTTTACTCCACCACTTCACCACCATGATTACCCCTGCATTCACCCAATAATTTAGTTTCAAAAATATTACAGTTTAAAAAAACAAAAGGTAAGAACAGAGGACAAGGGGACAATACCTGAAGGCTAGACCTCTCACCTACCAATCACCAATCCCCTTCTCTACCCATGACAATAATCTTCATGCTCTAGAAGTGAAGGAAAGAATAAAAGTTTATGGGAGAGGCAACTAGATGACATCCTGTAGGTTTCCTGTAGGAAATCATGTAGTAGCATGTCCCACAAAAAGAAATTTCACAGGTTGTAGTCATCTTCAGAATAGAGATCCTATTGTCAAGGAAGCTCCTCCAGGGCTTAGCAGCGGCAGTAGGATCATCAACATCACCCTCCAGTACCTTCACATCAAGGGAAATAAGCATCAAAGGAGGCCAATATAAAAAAACATATGCAGCAAATACACAACACAGGGACATCATTCTCCAACAAGCAGCACCATCAAGGCATCTTACCCAGAGGTATTCCATCTCGCTTAAGCTTTGTCGTTGGCATAACATGATAAAAAATGTAGGATTGTGTAAGAGTTTGTTTTATAAGAAAAGGTGGCTATTTAACTTGTCCACCTTCGGTCAGTCAATGAGGAGAATACAGTTAGATCACTACACACGTGTCAGTAGCCAAATAAGAAGACAAAGGAGATGAGGCCAAAAATGGTTAAGTTACAAATGATCGAAGTGGGAGATGATTACAAGGTAAGGAGGAATGATGAAGTGGTAGTGGGACCAACGGTCCAAAAGTGGGTGCTCATACTTCGGTAGCCAGCACACCATCCCACAAAATCACCCATATGAGGAAATAAAACATTGATTCCCATGCAAAGGAGGCATTCGTAATATTGAGGATTCGTCGAAGCAAGGTTGCTCTCTGCTCTTGAAGAAGTGACTATAGGAAATACAATGAGCAGTTTTCAGCACGAAAGCACCTACAAGATCCTACTAGAAAACCTATAGGATCCTACAAGAAAACCTACAGGATATAGAGCAGTCATCTAAAGGATCAGCAGTGGGCATTTAGAGAGGAAAAATCAAAGGTTGGATTCATTAGGCAGTAACTAGGAGGTAGGAGCTATACCTTCCCACATTTTCCAAGTTAAAAATATATATAGAAAAACCCATCCATTTGGTTAAGGAAATTGAAGTCTAGGGGAATTATATATAGAGTTGTCATTTAAAATCTCTCACCCATTAGAATTTGGAATTAGACCCATACAAGCCTCCACAATTATCACAGAAAAATGATAGGGGGATTTAACAAGAGGGAACCCACAAACACTGTGAGAATTCATCAGCACCCTCCTGTAGTAGAAATCTTCACAAGGCACAATTGGATGAGTTTATTTGAGAAAATGAGGGGATACGATGATGAGGTGGCTAGAGAGTTTTCTCTCTCACTCATACCCCTAACTAGGACCCATGCAACTGCTGTGGTGAAAGGCCTCTCAGGAGAAATTACCCTGAAGCCATAGGCAGAATCACCACACTTCCTTTAGGGTTGACTCGAAGAAGGGAAGATAAGGGTAACAACCACTTGCAAAGAAGAAATTATTTTTGGAAGGAGAAGAGGCAATGGAGGACAAAAATGGGGTCAAAAGAGAAAGTCTGCCATACCCTTAGAATGAAATTAGCTACCACCTCATTAAATATATATCATGTGAGGGGAGATACAGTGTGGTATATGGATCCCATTTCAGGCTTCTCTAATAACTGAGATTTGGTGCAGATACACCTCCTCAAAACAGACTAATCATACCCTACTTTCTTCTTCAATCAGTGATAGATATGAGCATCAAAGTGCAGGAAGGAAAACATCAATAGCTAGTCCATCATGGGTTAATCAAACGTATCCTAGAAGATGCCCTCCAAAAACTAAGACTCCCCATTACATGCACAAATTTCAGGGACATGCAGGCAGAGGGAGAAATAAAAGCTCTTGAATATGACAAAAGTCCCACTGCTAGTGAGAGGGATGGAGAAGAAATAGAGGAGGAAGAAGAGGAAGAAAAGGAGGAGGAAAGTGATGAAGAGAGAGAAGAAGATGCAAAAGAAGAAACTGATGAAAAGAGTGAGGAACTGGAGGAAGAATAGGAAGATAAAGACAAGTATAAGAATGGAAACGAGGAAACAAAAGGCAAGGAGAAACAGAAGTCTACAATTCAATGAAAAATGGGGGAAGAATCACCAAGGGTATCTCCAAAACCCATTGAGAAAGAGGCAGAATCTACTCTCACTGCCCTAAGTAAATTATCAAGCAAAAAGGGAAGAGACAGAGACAAACCCCATTGTACTTTACGATAAGAAAAAGCATAAGAATCGGGGAAGGAAGACCTCAAACACCCACCAAAATTCATATTGTCATTGAAGACTCACCAAAGTAGCAAGAGAAGGTAGCTCTCTTGGAGAAAAATCAGGGAGAAGGATCATCAAGACAAGCCTCTCCGAAATCTCCCATCACTTATGTTAGGAGGCATGTCACAAGGTCTTCCTCATCAAAGGGAAAAACTCTCCTACAAGAGACATAGAAAGACCTACAGGAGGCAAAGGCCGTCCTACAGGAAACTCTGCTAAACCTACAGGAAACTCAAAAAATGGACCAAGAAGGTATCACCCAGCAAGAAATAAAGAAGGAAGATTCAGAACTGAGGGAACCTAGTCCTTAACCCAACCTTGACTCTTACTACAGGTTCATTGAAGGGGGCAGGGTCATTCCACAAAAAATTTCCATCCCCTTATTCTTTGAGCTTGAAAAAGAAAGGGCAAGAACACATAGGTGGATGCAAATTTCCAAATCTAAAGGAGTGGAGGATATAGGCCACATGGAGGAGAAGGTAAAGGAGATGGGAAGAGAACTAAGAAGCATAAGTGACAGAGAGACAATGATGAAAGCTCAGTTGGAAGCAAAGAATGCATGGCTAAGGGGACAGTTACAAGAGAGAGAAATTCAAAAGACAATTATCGCCAGTTTATCCTTAGAGGCAATCTAGTGCAGGATGCCAGCAAAGTCTTATGCATTGTATCTTAAGGAACATTGGCTACAGTTCCATATTAAAAATTTAGCACAGAGAGGCATTATGCTCTTCTAGGACTATAGAAAATTCATTGATCTCTATCATCAAAGAAACTTGGAGGATAGAACTAAAATGTCTGAGTTTTACCTACACAACCTGGCCTTGACAGATCTAAATGTGTGGGACCCAAATTCAAAACTAGGGGACTTGCAATTATGGTTTTGGCATCATGGATGAATCATGAGGAGGAAAGAGATGCAGAGATGAAGAAAGTAATGGAAAGAGAAGAGACACAACACCTCATGATAAGGGTTGAGCAATCAAATCCAATGGTTGTCATCAGCACCCACAACCTAATTGCAAATAACCATAAGCTTGCACCTAGGTACCTTGTTGCCCAAGAGCAAGTAGTCACACACTTTGAAGACATGTTCATGTTGTTAGGGGATGACAGCATGCAAGCTTTCCAAAGGAGATGGAACACTTTTCCCTACAACCTGAAAATCAGAGAGTACCATTCTCCCCAGAGAATGAGAGAGGCACTAAACAGAACACCCATGTACAAGCAAGCTCTTCAAAGACTTAAATTCAATTGGATTGGCTTGAGACTCAATCCACCACTACTTTTAGGAATGTAAGGAAGTAAGGAAGAGGAAGAAAGAAAGTAGTGGGAAGATATAGAGAGGAAGGCAGGATTCTATGCACAGGAAGAGGAAACTACAGAAGCATGGGATGTCAAGGAGGCCACTAGAGCAATGAAGGACATGGATATAGATTGAGTTGCTCAAAAGATGAGCAACACTTTTAGTAGGGGGGTGATGGTGAGCCTCATCATTGGGTAACTTTATGGACCTTGATACACCTCCAAGCTTATTTAAATCAAATCTTCTCATAATTCCTTAATATTTTGATTATATTTTGCTTAATGAGATGAATAAAAGTGAGATGTTATGTCTAGTGGGATAATGTGCATTAATTATAGGTTTTTGAAAGAAAATCATGGAAATTTTGGCTAATCAAGGGCAGAAACTCGAATGAAACAAGGAGGAGAGATTGTAGGAGATAGGTCCTCCTCATTTAATCCTCACTCATTCGAATATTCCTCCATCAAATCACACTAGCTCGAAGTTGCAAGCAACCGAGTCATGAAGAGCAAAAGGCAGCCCGACCAGTGATAGTTAAAGAGCCAGTTCATCTTGAGTTTGGGAGCCGAGCCTCCCTATATTTAAGGAAGTTGTTGGAGAATTTAGTTGTATAAATAAAGAGGCCTAGAGCCTCATTAGGATTCATATTTTTTTTTATGTAAAATCGCTATGTATTTTCGAATTCAAGGCTTATGGAAGACATTGTAATGTAATTTTATGATGTGATAATGAGAATGAGCATTTCCTTGATCTAGCATTGAGTTGACTCAGAAGGCTGAACCTCTTGGGTTAGGGCCCAACCCTAGCAGTAAAGGCTCCTCTTCTTGTATTTTTATGCTTAGTTGATTTCATAGAGTAATGGTTGAATTGTTTTTAGCATTATTTCATTGCAAGTAGTTGTGTATTTGATTAGTTTTCTTCCATTTGTGCATTGCTTCAGCAGTAGCTAAGGAAGATAAAAGAATATCAAAAATCTGATAGTAGGTAGCTTTGGCCTCACTCCTTCCTTCAAGGACCATGGTTTTAGGAAAGAACTCCTATGCAGCCCCAAAAAGACAGAATTATGATTTCTCATGGAACTTAGGGTTTTCTGCTACTTAGGCCAGCATGTTACCAGTTTTCAAGAATAGGATTCAATTGTCATTTCTAATATATTTAGCCTTGTATTAGATCTCATAATGTTTCACATTATTTTGCAAGTTTTTCCATGCATGAAATAAGAAACTAGATAATGAATTATGTTTTCTTAGTTGACTGAAAATCTTTCTTGTTTGACATGATTTATGGATAAATGCCAATGATTGATGTAGTGCAGGAATTTCAGCAATGCAGAGAGATTTCATGACTAGCAACCCCATCCTAACCTCATCCATCCATGTTTATCACTTTTTCCACTAAGTCCCTCACCAAATTCATCATTTCATAATAACACTTCTGCAAGTTTGTTGAGAAAATCCAACCATCTCACAAACTCTGTTTTGAGCTCTGAAGGAGTCCTAGCCATTCCCTTGCCTCATTTCTCCCACCATTCACCTTCCCTAAGCACTACACCACCTTCCAAATCACTCCTCTTGATCTCGGTCAAATCCTTTAGGAATACAGGGGCTTCTGCAGGAGCATTAGGACATCATGTAGGAGGCATTAGGACATCCCGTAAGATGACTTATAGTGGCATGTTTTGAGGCCGAATTGTGAAAAATCACCTAGGAAGATAGGAGAAGACCCCTACTTGATTAGTGGGTCCTGACCCAAGTTCAGAGTTAAGTTTTTCGAACAAATCCCTATACTACTGGACCTTTTAGCATCAATCCACGGAGTGCGGACTGAAGTCTCACCCAAAGCAGTATGGGGGGATGTTGGAACCAATTTTCCACACCCAGAGATGAGCGTGATGTCATTTTTATGCCCTAAACTGGCCTTCATGATTGATAAGCCTAACTTCCTCTTACCAGCCTCTCGACCTTCGTGAAGGTCGACGACTGGCTTTCGCAGACCCTAAACAAGCGAATCAACCACTTACATGCCTCTGTAATTATCCTTAGTTTTGTATTTACCCAGATCGGATTAGGTGTCTGATAACTTTGACATAGATTAAGATATTCTTCACGTAAACAGATAGTAGTACTTGTAATCATATAACAATGTAAACCATGTTGAATCGCGCATCAATACAGTATTAAATCATAAACCCATAATTCATCATAACATAAATGCATTCATTCATAACTTAAGTAAATGGACAAATCACAAATATTTCCAAAATAATCTCTTTATTGATACTTTAGATTTTCTTACAGACTCAAGGCAACCCAGCGCACTCAACTACAGGGGTCCGTGCACTCAGTTGTGGACTCTACTCTAGGCCTCTGCGCACACAGCTACAGAGCCTCTCTTCTACTCTAAGACTCTTTGCTCTTCACTTCTTAATGACCCATTACATTCATCAATATCAACTATGAACTTAACTAAACTGCCTTAAACTCTCTAAGAATCTCCTTTTTATACAATCCCATGGTCCGCAGACCATGGGTAGATCTACTAAAGTCGACACAACTTACATAAAAGAAGGGAAAATCCCTTTATGACACTTACTATCTACATGCTTCGCGACCACAACTTGCAGAGACTTTACACTTTACATAACAAAAGCTTGGGCTTTCTACCCAAAAACGTGGGCTTTCTGCCCAAAAACTTGGGCTTTCTGCCCAAAAGCTTGGGCTTTCTGCCCAAAAGCTTGGGCTTTCTGCCCCAAAACTTGGGCTTTTGCCCCAAAATTGACAGCAGGGGACCTTGTCACAATAGCAGCGATCATCCATGCATTGAAGATTTGGAGGCACTCATCTTGGCAGGAGATTTGTATTGATGAGTGATCACAGTGGATTGAGATACCTATTTGACCAACTGAATTTAAATGTCAGGCAAGCTAGATGGTTGTCCACGATCAGTGAGTTTGATTTCAAGATCAAGTACATTAAAGGAAAATAGAATAGGGTTGCAGATGCTCTTAGCAACAGAGTACAGGTAAATCACATAGCAACTATGAGCTTCTATGGGACAAATTTACAGGATCAGATCTTGCAGGCAGGACAACAAGATGACAGGTATTGGGAGCTTATGCATAGGTTACAACAGGGTACAACTGATCAGGACATGGACTATCATCTCACATCATATGGTTTGGTTGTATTTAGGGACAAGATCTAAGTGCCAGACAACAGTGAGAAAAAGAAGATTATCTTGATTGAATTTCATCTTAAACCATATCCAGGTCACCCGAGATACCAGAAGACATTGACAACGAAGAAGAAGTTCTATTATTTCTCGAAACTAAAGAAGGAAGTGTCATATTTTGTGGCTAGATGCTTGGATTTTCAACAGGTAAAAGCATAATGTAAGCATCTAGGTGGATTACTACATCCAATTCTGATTCCATAGTAGAAATGGGAGGTAACTTCCATGGAGTTCATTACAGGTTTGTCGAGGACATCTCGATAGCATGATTCCATCATGGTTGTGGTGGACAAGTTGAAAAAGGTAGCACATTTCATTCCAGTGAAGTCTACGTATTCCACTAGTGATGTAGCACAGGTCTTCATCAAGGATATAGTGAGGTTGCATGGTGTTCCGAAGAAGATTGTGTTGGAAAGAGATGTTAAGTTCACTTCCATATTCTAGAAAGAGTTATTTGCAGTTTTGGGTACAGAGTTGGCCTTCAACACAACTTATCATTTGCAAACAAATGGACAAACAAAGAGGGTAAAGAGGATACTATAGGACATGTTGAGGATGTATGTGATGCATCAATAGTAGAAGTGGGAAGAGTATCTTCCACTAGTTGAGTTCGCTTAAACCAATGGGTATCAGGACACACTGAGGATGATCTTGTTTGAGGTATTGTATGGGCAGAGTTGTAATACTCTTATTAGTTGGAGTGATCTAGTGAATAGGGTGTTGATTGGACTGAACATGCTGGAAAATATGGAACAGGAAATGTAGGTTATCAAGAAGAATCTAAAGGCAGCAAAGGATAGGCAGAAAAGTTATGCAGATCAGAACAGGTTGTTAAGGAGTTTCAAGGTGGGGAGCGTGTGTACTTGCGCATCAAACCCAAGAAGAGATCCTTGAGGGTTATCTCATGTGTGACACACCTTGGTATTTCAGGCCTTTCAAGATCCTTGAGAGGATTGGACCAATGGCCTACAGACTTTCACTACCTATGTTAGTGAAAGTTCATGATGTTTTCCATGTTTCATTGCTTATAAGATATGTAAAGGATGTTGATCATGTTATTGACTAGTATATGTTGAAGGTGGATCTAGAAGGATAATTCCAGTCGAAACCAAGCAATCGAGCAGGTCAAAGAGTATTGGAAGAACTTTGGGCCTAATAAAGCTACATGGGAGATGGTTGATCAGATGAAGGATGTGTATCCTTCCTTGTTTGCTAGTTGAGGCAAAGCAATTTTAGTATATGTATATATTCATATGGATGTAAATACTGTCATGAGTTGTGTTATAAAGCTCCAATAAGCCATACAGGTGTCATGTTGTTATGTTGTAATGTTGGTTTGATTTTCAGTAGGTTGATCATTGTAAATATTGCATCGAGCTAAGTTATAAAGCTCCATGGGAAGTTTGTTTTGCTTTTCAGTAGTCTTTCTAGTTGTAGGTGTCATTGAACACTAAGGACGGTGTTCCCCTAAGGGGGAGGGGTTTGTAACAACCTCAGGTTAAAAGTTCATGTAATAAAGTTAATAAAGGAAAAATAAGACCAAGGTCATGGTACACTTATTCCAAGCTGAATGTTGGGAAAAACATCTTAGTGGGTGTTCATTTGGTTTATTATGGCTAAAGGAAATTGGCAAAGGCAATGGTGAAGGCTTTGGAAAGGTAAGAGGCATGAATTTGCATTTTATTTATGAAAATAATGGAAATTAGGAGAAAACGAAGGTGAAAGGTCACAGGTTGCATGTGAGGAGGAAAATGAAGGTAAAATAATGAAAAATGAAGAAAATAGATACCTTAATGATAAAAAGGCTTATGAGGATCAATTCGTAACCTTTTGTCAGTTTAATTTTGCAGCTCTCTCTCTATTCTCTCTACTCTCTCATACTCTTGCACACTTAGAGCATTCTTGGAGCACTCTAGCATTAGAGGAAAGAAAGAAAAGGAAGGACAAGAAAGCATAGCGAAGCAAAGATCAAGCAAGGAAGAGTAGGATCAAGTGGCTACAACAAGATTACTTGCAGGTATCGAGTTGCATGTATGATTTTCTTGCTAGTTTTGGCATGCATGGTACATGCATGTGTGTTTTTGGTTCTCTTATTGTCATTAGCATGGGTTTTGTCATGTGTGATAGTGGTTTTCAACCTTGCCTTGCCATTTTTGGATAACCATGGTGTGATGGGGTTTCTCTAACTTGGTTGAGTTGGATTGCTGGATGATTTTGAAATTGAGTCGGGTTATCTTAGTAAAAATCACAAATCCTAGGAATCATGGGACCGGTAAAGGTGGGATTGTGGTAAAGCATGGTTATTTGTACCCTTGTTGGGACTAGGAATCCTTGACTGCTAAATGGCGGGATATACGGTAAATCATAAAGGGTGGACACAGACAAACTCCTCATAGTTTAGGTGGAGAGATCTGGAGGCATCCAAGGTTGTATAGGCCTAGTGATCCCTGGACTGGTATATAGTGGGATTGCGGTAAAGCCTGGCAGTGTATGTTTCTTGTTTGGGCCTAGGAATCCCTTGGTGGGATTGTTGTAAAGCCTAGTTGTATAGATGAGAGTTTTAGTCCTAGGAATCCTTGATTGGTATTGGTGGTATATACGGTAAATACTGAGGAAGCCCTGGTCAGTTTTGTTGTGAGTCCCACATTCATGCTTGGAATATGGCACAAGGGTGATTGGTAAAAAGAAAGATTTTGTTCAGCCCAATATATGCTCAGGTGGTACTTGGAAGTCCCTAACTTGGTTGGCCTTTGCACATGTTAATAATAGCTATTTTCCTCTTGTGCTCCATGTGTAAATGTACTTGTTAATATGTGGTTTTAATGTTTGTTCTATCACTGTTATTTTGTTGGTTATATGTTGGTTATAATCATGGGTTATGACAGACTTTGGTTATGGCTCTCATCATGTTTTGATTAGTAAATTAATTGTTAATGAATGTATGACCTAATATATGATAATGCATCTATTATGAGAGGGCATCAGACCTTCTTGATGAATCTCAGATAAGTATGAGGTCCCTATGTTCATATGTGTTTATATGTGATCTAGACTTAAACAGGAACGCAACAAATTACAGAGATAACCATAAACACAGATATGCAACAGAAATAATACTTCATTTCATTAATGTAAAATACTGACATATGCTTACAAACAGTAACGGAAATAAACCAGCTAGGGCGATGGTAGCTTATCTTTGAGAAGAGATGTGATGGCTACATGCCTCTGAAGTGTGTTACAATGAGGCTCGAAGGCCTATTTATTGTTTAGAAACAATGGAAAACCCTTCACATCCCAAAACCTAACCCTAGAAGATGAAATGCCAAATTGTGGGCTCCGTTTTGGGTAAGTTGATACATCAACTTCCTGGGGTCATAACTTTGGCATACGATCTTCGTTTAACGCATAAAATAGCTCGTTAGAAAGATATATCTGAGCACTACAACTTTGGGGACCCATGTTGTCCCTAGATTTCCCAAGAAACATCGTTTAGGGCCTCAAAAAGGCTCCGGAAGTTCAGGACCCGAAAAACTGCTAAAAATAGTAAGTTGTGCTACAATTAAGGAAACTGAAAAGCTGAGAAGAAACAATGGTCAGGGTCCAGGGTGGACTTGGCAGGTGGCCACCAATAATCCACCTGGATCATTCCTCCCCCTTAGGAGCAATGGTCCCCCATTGCGTTGAGTTCCTCCATGAGATGAGGAAACTTCTGTTGAACTTGGTCCCTAGTGAGCCACTTGCCCTGGTGAAGGAGTTGGCCTGCTTTGACAAATCGATATAGTTGGATATTCTGTTGGTGAGTGTTCTTGATCTATGTGTCCATGATCCAATCAGTTGCAGCTTGTTCCATGCAATTTGGATTTAATTCTGTGGGTGTGAGTTGTTCTGCAATGTCAGATGTGTCTAGTAATGGTGGAAAGTATGGTCGAAGGCGGTCCACATTCAACACTGGGTGTAGGCCAAGGAATGGGGGAATGCTGAGCTCAAATGCATTGTCTCCCATAGCCTTAGTAATAGTGTAAGGACCATATCAGAGTGGTCTCAGTTTCCAATAGGCTCTAGTAAGGCGTTCCTTTTGCAAATGCAACCAGACTTTGTCGCCCACCTGAAACTTGTGTGGCACCCGATGTTGATCATGTCGCTGCTTGTACTTGGCTTTTGATTTCTCCATTATGTCATGGACCTACTGGCGAATATGTAGGGTGTGCTCAATGAAGCTAGTTGTCTTATCTATTTCAGACTGGACATGAGCCAAATCTGTGTGAGTAGCTGCAAGTGACATGGCCACATCAATGGGGCATAGTGGGTGGAATCCCAAGCCCACCTGAAAAGGGTTGTGGCCAGTTGAGTTGTGAAGAGATCGGTTGTAGTTGTGCTGAACATAGGGGAGGCTCTCGTCCCATGTGCATGAATGCTTTGAGTTTTACATGCGCAGAATGTGTACAATCATCTTATTGACAACCTCTGTCTAGCCATGAGTTTGAGGATGGAAGGCTGTGGACTTAGTGAGTTTGGTGTCCAGCATTAACTAGAGACTGGACCAAAATGTACTAAGGAACCGACTGTCCCGATCTGAGATGATAGAATGTGGGATCCCAAAGTGCACCCACACTCATTCAAAGAAGAGTTTAGCAATGGCTTCTGCTGTGATATTCTTCTTGCAGGCCGCCATAAGGGCCATCTTCGAGAACCTGTCGACGACCAAAAAAACACAGTCATTTCCATGCTTAGTGAAAGAAAGGCCTGACATGTAATCCATGGAGATGGATTCCCAAAGTTGACTAGGGGTAGGCAATAGGGTATAGAGGCCTTGCTTCTTGATGGTTGGTTTGGCAATAGCGCAAGCAGTACATGATCTGATGTACTTCTCGACATCCTGTGGAAGATTTGGCCAATAGAAATACTTTTGCAGTATTGCCACCATTTTCTCGACCCCGAAATGCCCAGCAGCCCAACTGTAGTGTGCTTCCCAAATCATCTTGGCACGCTCGCTTGAAGGAACACAAAGGTGACCCAGGTGGCATAACAAGGCATCCTGGAGGTGAAAATTTGGAACATGCCAACCCTCCAAGAGTGTCTGGTATGTGTGGCCGAATTTTGGGTCGCTTTTGTAGAGAAGTGGCCAATCAGGAGTCTCGTGCCCACAAGAGTTGAGCACAGTGGTTAACACCATGATCGGTGGTCAAATTAGGTAATCTGCAACATTATTGGTGTTGCCTTTCTTATAATTGATATTCAAATGGAACTGTTGCAGGTATGTAGACCACTTCTGATGAACTGCAGGGGTCGGTGGTCTGTGTGGATGATCGTTTCCTTCCCTAAAATGTAATGCTTTTGTTGTCGGTAGGCCTGCATAATGGAATACATCTCTTTGTCATAAGTGGGATACTTTCGGACTGTGTCTGAAAGTGTTTCACTGCGATATGCCACTGGATGCCTGTTTTGAGTAAGGACTACCCCAATAGCATGGTCAGAGGCATCTGTCTCGACCTCAAATGGTTGTTGCAAATATGGTAATGCGAGCACTGGTGTCGTGCAGAGGTGATCTTTCAACTCTGTGAATGCCTTCTATTGAGATTCAGACCAAAATAATTTTTCTTTCGCTCCTCCCTTGGTGACTTGACTCAAGGGCCTAGTGATATGAGAAAACCCCAACACGAACCTGCGGTAGAAGTTGGCAAGACCTAGAAAGTTGCGGAGCTCTGTTAGGGTGGTTAGAGATGGCCAATCCTGAATGACTTGGATCTTGGTTGGATCCACATGCACCCCCTGTTCATCAATAATGTATCCCAGATACTAAACCTGGGTCATGCCAAAAGTGCATTTCTCCAAATTGGCACATAGCTTGTGTAGATGCAGTGTTTGGAGAACCTGTCGGATGTGGTGGAGGTGCTCTTCCCAACTCTGACTGAAGATCAGATTGTCATCCAAGTATACCACTACAAATGAGTTGGTGAATGGCCGCAAGATGTCATCCATTAGCCTCATGAAGGTTGCAGGAGCATTCATCAATCCGA
>APFE030603212.1:199284-228156 GCA_000404065.3 Pinus taeda
ATCCGTGAAGGGCTTAATGTTGTATGGAAGGCGACACTGCTGGCTCACGCGAAGATCCCGTCCTTGGTGAAGCCACCCAATGGTGTACAGTTGTGGATGTGTTGTGGTCGGTAAGCCCAACCACTTCATGACCTCTACCGAAATGAGGTTCTTTTGGCTCCCGCTATCGACAATGAACTATAGCAGGGAGCCCTTTACCCACATCTGGGAGTGGAAGAGACGCTCCTCCTCCTCAGGATCTTCGGGTTCCTCCTTCTGTATCTTCGTGGTGGCAACGGTGGCGTTGGGCTCCGCATCAATAATCTGCTTCCCTTTGTCATTCCCCTTGTCAGGTTCTGACTTAGAGTCGAAACATGCATCTGACTCTGAAACCTTTAGCTCAGCCACCAGTGACTACTTGGCCCGACACTCACTTGTGTTGTGGGTGGAACTCTTATGGAACTCACACCATTTTCCCTTATACTTTTTCGGCTTCGCGGCATTGTTCTTTGCTTGCAGCTTTAGCGGGTTGTATTGGGCTGCCCCGCCTTGGATTTTTCCTTTATTTTGTGGTTTAGGGGCACCTTTCCCTTGCTTCGGATTCGCAAATCCAAAGTCTCGCTTCTTCAGTTTAAAAATTTTCTCGACCTTGACAGCATATCGGTATGCTATGCCGAGCGAGGAGGTGTTCAAGAATTCTATTTCTTCCTGGATGTACTTGTGCAAGAAACCATGGTATTTGAGTATCAAACTCTGCTATGAATCGTTGATACCCAACTTTGTGTGAAGGGTATGGAAAAGGTTAGTGAACTCCAACACGTCTTAGTTCCTTCCCTGCCGCAACGTGGTCCACTTTATGTATTGATCCTCATAGCTTCTAACGGTTAGTACTGCTCCTTGATGGCATCCCAAAATTAATTCCAGGTGGGTGAGGCTGAAAATAGTGAGCTGTTATTTTCATCCTTCTGCTCGCATTAGGTTTCCCACCAGTCCTTGATGTGGGGGGTTACTTTGAGAAGAGCGAAAACAATCTTTTCCCGACTCAAAAATTCATGAACAGAAAAATTACCCTCTAGCAGATTTAACCATTTATCTATATCATTTGCATCTATCTGACCCTCAAATATGGGGGTTTCAAAATTAACTTGTACCTTAAAGGGCCTGGCGTTTCCAGTGTAGCTGCTGGAAGCCGATGCGTCGCTTCTCAGTAGTCGCTGAAGGATCTGGGCAAAGTTGTCCATCATCGCGTTCCTTTGTCACTCGAGGGCTTCTTCGAGCAAGATTTTGATAGGATCTCCTACCCCCTCGTCTTTCTTCTCATCCTCCATGGGAGGTCGTCGGGATTTGTGAGGTTGCTCTTGCAAAGGTTCGACCAGTTCAAGCCCTAACTCCCTATATCCCGACCTAGTTGGGGACATGCAAACAAAAACAGAGAAAAAGCAGATTGCTCTGATACCACTGATCCAAACTTAAATAGGAATGCAACAAACTATAGAGATAACCATAAACACAGATATGCAGCGGAAATAATACTTCATTTCATTAATGTAAAATACTGACATATGCTTACAAACAGTGATGGAAATAAACAAGATAGGGTGATGGTAGCTTATCTCTGAGAAGAGATGTGGCAGCTACATGCCTCTAAATTGTGTTACAATGAGGCTTGAAGGCCTATTTATTGTTGAAAAACAATGGAAAACCCTTCACATCCCAAAACCTAACCCTAGAAGATGAAACACCAAATTGTGTGCCCCGTTTTGGGTAAGTTGGTACATCAACTTCCCAGGGTCGTAACTTTGGCATACGATCTTCTTTTGATGTGTACAATAGCTTGTTAGAAATATCTATCTGAGCACTACAACTTTGAGTAGGACAGTGTGTGTCCATGGACCCATGTTGCCCCCAGATTTCCCAAAAAATGTTGTTTAGGGCCTCAAAACGGCTCCGGAAGTTCAGGACCTGAAAAATGCTAAAAATAGTATGTTGTGCTACAATTAAGGAAACTGAAAATGCTGAGAGAAACAATGGTGGGGGTCCAAGTGGACTTGGTAGGTGGCCACCAATATCCACCTGGATCAATATGACCTGTACATTACATATTTATGATGTGTCTGATGAAATTCTCGTCATGGTTAGGATGAGTTTGGTTAGGTCTTTGTTCAAGTTTCACATTAGAGGCCTTGACTTCTTGTTAGTTATCATTTCTGAGAATTTCGTCAAGTTCTGTGCAAAGGCTGAGTCCTAGCCCCAAAAAAACAGCTCAGAATTCGGGGTCACTGGTACAGAATTGCTTGAAAAAGATTGCAGTCGCATGGATTCCTTGTTGTGGCAGAGACTAGAGGGTTTCAGTCGCTTGGAGGGCTTGTCATGGGACCTACTAGGAGTCTAGTTCAACAAAAAAGAAAGCTCTAAGGGGTTGCTCACCTGAAGTGGTTGGTTAGTCCTTAGGGGTCCTGTAGCTCCCGAGAAAGGTTAGTTTGGTTTTGGTGTGTCGATTCCACTTCCTTAACTATACATGGGGAGTTGAATAATATCGTAGTAACTCTTTGTCACATGTTTACCCCAGTGGACCGATTAGCTTGGGTAAATGTGGGAGGAGGGTGTTACAGGGTTGTATCAGAGCATGGTTGACCCCTTAGATTGGATGGGGGGAATATGGTTTTCATGCATGCATGCAAGTTGTGTATGTGCTTGATGTGTATGCATGGTGATGGTCATTGTTGTAGTTGTGTTTTCATGTAGAAGTTGAAGGTTTTTTTATTGGGATGTGTTTGTCGTGAATGCATCTCAGTCGAATATGCATTTGTTGTGTATGATTGTTGTCTATGTGGATGTACGCATGCATTGTCATGGTACCAGCTCACAAAAAGATAGAAAAGAGATATCAATACCTTCAAAATAAGCCTCTTCAAGGGGGAAACCTCCTTTACATTACAAAAATGAATAATTCTTCAATGATACAAATGAAAAGGCCTCCTTTCTGTATATAGGAGTCTAAGTGGTCATAATGTAATCAGAGCCGACATAACAATAATAATGTAAGGGCACAACAATAACAATAGCAGGCTTCTATGGGGCACAATAATAACAATATGGGTACTATATGGGCACAGCAATATAGTAAGGGGGTTGCACTAATAACAATAAGGGGTTACAATAGTAATATAGGGACCTAACAGTTTTCATGCATGAGGTCATGGTATGCAGTTGGTATGGTCATGAATGGCAATTGGATGATGATTGAGATGATGTTTATATAATGTTATGATTATGTTATACATGTATTGTACTAATCTCGTTGATCTTGCAGATGAGATATCCTCCCCTGAACTATACTGAGGTATGTTGATTATGATTATAGTTTGGTTTAGCTAACATGGTATACTTTCATGAAGAAGATCAAATATGACTATCAAGATGGTAAACTACGATTCACGAGATTCTCCCTATAGATCAAGTGAGCAACATGGTGATGGGCACTCTCCTGACATAGTAGACACATTGAGAAGTTTGAACGAAGAAATAAGAAGTTGGAAAGAAAATAATGAAAAAAGCATTTAGACACGGGAGAAACAAGCAGGGTTTAATGAATTTATCACTCAAAATTTGTCAAACTTGTAGAGATCGAGACCTCTTAGGATCAATCATGGATAGGAGGATAGGACTAACGGGGCATATGGCAGTAGGTCTCATGGTGGGCATGGGTCAGATAGGGATGAAACGCTTAGAGATAGCACGTTCTCGAAAACACGTGATAGGAGAGGTGATGGACACGTCCTATTCTAGTTCTAGTTCTGGCTGGTACCATGGTTATCATTGTTATGATCCTTACAGGAGGAATGATAGGGGATATTTCGAGATGAATTCAAGAAATCCAAACCACCTACCTTTGATGGAGATTTGAAGAAACCGAAAGGTGCAGTGGAATGGTTGCTCGGGATGAAGAAGTTATTTGAGTTGCATAATTACACAAAGAATATGAAGCCCATAATAGTTATCTTCATCCTTAAAGGGAAAGCAGACATTTGGTGGGAAGATGTGAATATGGTTAGAGACATCGTGACCAAACAGTTGAGTTGGCAAGAACTCAAGGGACTTTTTAGGAAGAAATATTTGTTAGAGAGGTACTATGATAGTAAATCCAAGGAATTCTATGAGCTAAAGATGGGATCGATGATGGATGAGGAGTACATGACCAAGTTCCTGGAGTTGTTGAGGTATGTATCGTATCTTAAGGATGAGAAAGCCAAAGTTCATAAACTTGACAGTGCATTACCTTTAGCATTTAAATATCGGATTGAGTATTATGAGCCTCGGTCACTTGAAGAATCCATTAGGAAGTTCAAGCACTGTTATGAGAAATCAAATCATAAGGCAGAATCCCAGAAATATTTGAAAGGGAAAGACAAGGCTAAAGGTAAATGGCAGCCGAAAATAACAAGACCCCGAGATGCAGGTGAGAAATAAAATGTTGTACCTTACAAGAATTTTAATGGACCTCAGCCTAGAGAACAGCAGAACAGAGGTGATGGTAGGAGATAGTTGAAGTGTTTGACATGTGGTAAGGAGAATCTCAATAAGGATTACCCATAGAATTAGGGTGGTAGGCCTCAGATCTACAATGCACAAGAACCACAAATAGTTGGGGATTTTGGGGTAGAGAATTCCAGGGATCTATGCAGCATTGGATAACAGGTGGATCACTAGGCATCTATTATCGATATGGATGGTAATATTTGTGATCAATTTGTTTCTATTTTGATTGACCCTCAATCTAATTATAGTTATATTAATCCTGACCTGGTGGATCAGTGTGGTTTGAGTAAAGAAGTGCTTGCAGAATCTTGGTTATTGTAGTTGGCTACAAGTACAAAGAAAAGAGTTCATCATTGGGTAAGATCTTGTTCATTTGAGTTGAATGGTATGCCTACATCAACGAATTTAAATTTTCTTCCATTGGGATCATACAGTATGTTGTTCAGTATGCACTAGTTATATCTTCATAGGACCAAGGTGGATTGTTATGACAAGGTCGTTGAATGCTTGGATGAAAATGGAGAATAGAGAGTCTTGCAGGGTAAGAGGAAGGCAAAATTGATCAAAATGGTTATAGATATGCAGGCAAATTGCAATTTCAAAAAAAATTGTGTTGTTTGTAGTGCATATTTCTAGTGATAAAGGTAAGGATTTTGAGGATGTGAGGCTTGTTGTCACTCACTGCATTGTGGGTTTCAATTGGGAAAGATTTCCCAAGAGCAGTGAAGTTTGGAGCCTCTCTCTTATGCCACAGAAGCTATCAGAGTTTGATCATACCCTCTCCATTGCTTAGTTCTCGGAAACGTCTTTCCAACGGTATATGGAAGTCTGGAAACAGACTCTTGGAGCAGAAGTTAAAGCAAATTGAAGATTGCCTTGGAAAAGCCCAACTGATTGAGTAAAATGGCTAAGTATGGATAAAAATCACAATCGAGACCTGGCAAGGCTTATCGCAATCACAAATCGGGATTTCTGGTGAGCAAGGAGCATCGTCGAGTGCAAAAAACAGTGATCTACCAATCACCAATATCACATATCAGCAGTCGACGGGTCTGGATGGAGCTTTTATCATAATCGGCGTAACGGCATACCAGCGGATCAATGGGCTGACACTCTAAAACCTTGCGGGCGGCCGATATCGCGATGCGGTGTAAAAAGTTGTGGGGGAGGGCCGAAAAGGTCTAACACAGGAAAGGTGGAAGAACATTGGGATGGGCGAACTCCTTTTCTCTCTCTTCCAAGGGGCCACATGTCATACTACCCACAGTTCCCACATCTCGGCGACCTCGTAGTCCCGCATTTACAGCAAAATCCAAAACCTCGCAGGGCGCCGATATTTTGAAATATAGCCAAATCTCCAGGGAAGTGTCGATTTTGAAATAGAAAGGAAATTCCTGCAAAACAGGGCCCGACCAGCCTTTTCATCTCTCCTCCAGGAGGCCACATGGCGGCCTCTAATTGGTCCATCGAGCTGACATGGTAGTTGACGTCACTAGTGACGTGGCACGTACAGAGGATGACGTGGCGGGTAGACATGTGTTACTCCTTTTTGTCATTTTTAGGGGTCCTATGGGGTTATTTATAGATGCCATGTGTCACCACTCACAGGGTGACATGTGGCAGTGATGACGTTAGTGGTGATGTGGCAGTGATGATGTCAGCAGGTTCATCGCAATTGGTGATAGCACAAGGTAAAGCTTCTCTTTCGTTGTGTTTCCTACCCAGATGCGATAGGTGATGTGTTTTATTGTATAAGGACCTCACGTCCGAACTATCGACCCTCTCTAAAGAAAAGGGTAAGGGGCCTTCTCCCCCAGCATGCAATTGTGATATGCAGGCACTCCCTCCAGATGCGATAAAGGATTAAGGCATGGTTTATAGGGACCTTGCATCTGAAATGTCGGCCTGCGCCAAGAAAAATGCGTGGAGCCGATTAAAACAGTGTTGAAGCGCTGCTATGTGGGAGAAATCAATAACAAAGGAAAATGCCTCCATACACAGGTCTGAAGGCCTTAGTGCCTGAGGGATTAGCCCCTGGTCCCAGCTCTCAGTCATATGAGGAAAGTCACACGAAGGGCTACGACAAAGGGGCCTAAAGGGGAAATTAGAAAAATGCTTGTTTTCACCTGTTTCAAAGAAAAAAACCCACGCCTACATGACTGTGTCATTTCCATGGAATCCATCTCACCTACCACATCACTGCACTGAAAGCATAGTACAAAGTTTTAATGGGCAGATGAGCCAATAGTTAAGGACTTTAACAGAGCATGGCGAAGAAATGGAAATGTACTCGAGAGTCAATAAGGCTAATGGCTCAATATGGAGCCTCGTCCCTCTACACGGCACAGGACTGCAAAAGCAAGAACTTACAAGTGACCCAACCCCCATTTCACAGAACAAGGCACCCTCGCAGTAAAGGCAGAAGTGATGGGAGTCAGTTGAGCAACACGAAAGGCCATACCACAAGCCAACTGCAGTTTGTAATACTGGCTATGACTGGGATGTGCACAGAGGAAATTAATGTTCTCTTACTGATATTCATTCTTGTTGTCCTGTAACATGCTTCACTTTCAATGAGGCAATTAATTCTTGTAATATATTTTTGGGCCGTAGAGCCATTCATGAATGATACAACTATTCAACCTGACAACTGATCCATACCATAGATATTTTTGTTGTAATGAAGCTCCTTGCTCCCCAGATAAATAGGGGAAAGCAAGACTTAGTTCAGGTTCATAAATTCTAGAGAAAACACTACATGTTATAATTTCATACTGTATTTCTTTTGCAATATAGATCTTTTCAAAATATCAATGAAACAATGGTGATTCCCTCTTTAAAGGATTACAGTATGTGGTCCCCCTTGTCTTACCCATTTTATGTTCATGCTTCTTCCCCAAATTCATGTAATTACTATTGCTAGATGTGTTTCAAGCTCCCTCACAGATTCATTAGTATCTATATGTTAATGCAAATACCTGTAGTTATTTCACAGATTCATTTTTCTGAACATTGTTTATATATATGCCTATGAGGACTATTAAGATTAGGTCTTTAAATCTGCAGCACATGAATCATAGCTTTCAGTTCTCCCTTCATTCATTATTTTTGCTTGTAACCTAAATATGCATAGAAATCCTCATTGCCCCAAGCTCTGTGTGTTGAATATAGAAGTATTTAAGACTCATACTCTATGTGACGGGTTACTCTTCTCTATTATTCTCTCTCACTCACTCTACAAAAGATTATTAAGCTGTAAGACCTTGAAGCTCTTGGCCTCCACTATTTTTATGATTATTTCTGAGATCTGAACTAGTGAAGAAGTATGAGAAATCTATGTTTCATTTCTTTGGATTAATGAACCAACCTATTTCCTATGTACATATATATATATAGATCATAAGTGTTGTCTCTAGTTTCCTGTAAATCATTTGAGACACACCATTTTAGATATGCCCAAGCACTGGTCTTGAAGCAATCCAAGGCTGTCTTTGGGAGATACAACAGAGGTATTGATCAGGTACCTAGTTTTACAACAGTTTTAGGTTGCACTTCCCGCAAAGATTTCAAAGTTGCTGCCTCACAGGGAAGTGGAATTCTCCATTGAGTTGGTACCAGGGGCAGCACCAACATCAAAGGCACCATACAGGATGAGCACACTAGAGCTAGTAGAGTTGAAGTTGCAATTGAAGGAAATGATTTATAACAACCCTCGTCAAAAATCCAAGTAATAAAGTTAATAAAGGAAAAATAATAACCAAGGTCATGGGTCACGTATTCCAAGTCGAATGTTGGGAAAAGCATCCTAGTGTGGGTGTTCATTTGGTTTATTATGGCTAAGGAAGTTAGAAAAGGCAATGGAAAAGGCATTGAAAAGGAAAGTGGAATTAATTGGCATTTTATTTATGAAAATATTGGAAATTAGGATAAAAGGAAGGTGAAAGATCACATGTTGCATGTGAGGAGGAAAATGAAGGAAAATAATGGAAATCGAAGAAATTAGAGGCCTCGTCAATAAAAAGGCTTCTGAGGATCAATTAATGATCTTTTTGTCAGTTCAGTTTCTGAATTCTCTCTATTCTCTTTACTCTCTCTTATTCTTTGACACTTAGAGTATTCTTAGAGCACTCTAGCATTGGAGGAAGGAAGGCAAAGGAAGGACAAAGAAAACAAAGGGAAGTAGAGATCAAGCAAGGAAGAGTTGGATCAAGTGGCTACAGTGGGATTACTTACAGATATCGAGTTTCATGTATGATTTCCTTGCTAGTTTTGTCATTCATGGTACATGCATGTGTGTTTTTTGTTCTCTTTATTTCATTGGCATGGGTCTTGCAAGGTGTCACAGTGGTTTTCAACCTTGCATTTCTATTTCCAGATAGCCATGGTGTGACGGGGTTCTCTTGTCTTGGTTGAGCTAGATTGTCAGATGGTTTTTGAAACTGAGTGGGGTGGTCTCAGGGGAGAAAAAAAAGGCCGAAGAATCCCTGGATCGGTGAAGGTGGGATTGTGGTAAATCTTGATTGTGTATGCCCTCGTTATGCAAAGGAATCTTCGACCGGTGAATGGCGGTGTTGTATCTCTGAGATGATAATGGTCAACTATCATGCCAAGGCATCTAAGATGTTTGTTTTGGGGTTTTGTTTTAATTTGGAGGACCAATGTATGAAACAGATTTAAAACAGTGATGTCTAACCTTTTGAATAGTATTAATATTTAAACAGAGGGATTTTATTAAAATTCACACAGTGATATAGCTTGTATGGTGGTGAGCAGAAATAGAGAGATGATATGACTATCACAGTATTCAAATTGAAAATTAAATAATCATAAGTAAGAAAACCTTTAGACTATGTTCAGAAGGTTTAACAAAATATGCTTAAGCTTACAAAAGATGATGATGATTTTATGATTTAGAGGGAGTTAATTAAACAAACAGTTTATATAATTAATTCTCTTTATAGATGATCACTTCATAAGCTTATAGGAATAAATTGAAATACAATTACTCCTACCTAGTTATCTTTGTAAGACATAAGAATATGAAGAAAACACTGTGAAATAAAACTAGAAAAACTTACAGTAAAAACAAAACTGTATGAATCAGAATTCAGAATCCTTTGATTTTGTATTAATGATTCAAAAAAGTCAAGTACATTTAATGTTTAGAAATGCTTCTTCAAGGCTGCAACTCCTAATAACTCGTGGAAGAGAGTTATTTATACAATCTTAGAATTGAGACAATATCTTAAACTATTTTACAAAAATAGATAAATACAAAATCAAGAATATAAACGGATAGTATATCTGTCACTATTTTGGTGCTGAATTGTTGATGACTATTGCTGGAAAAACTAAGAACTATTGAATTGGTGATGACTGTTCCTGAAAATACTAAATGATGTTTGATCACCCTTTTAGTCAAGTAAATCAGTTAACTCTTTCCAGCATTTCTTATCAGGGATAGATAACTTAGCTACCCTTCTATAAACTTCATCCATCTCTGTATACTTAGTAAAAGTAGGTTTTACTGGAAATATATGCCTCATTTCATTTAGAATGAAAAAGGAATCTATGAGTGAATTCAACACAACCCTTGGTGTTGTTGCACCTCTTATGTTTGAAACTGAAGCTGCATTGGTGCCTACATCTGTAAGCTTTCGAACATAATATTCAATGGGCATTAATTTGTCATTTATCACAAGCATAGAGGGCAAACCCTTGCTGGTCAAGGGTTCTAACCTACTGAAAAATATTTGAACTATGGTATTCACACTGTTGTACTTTTCCTCCAACTGAAGGATGAGGTTTTTCTTGGTAATGATCTTCTTTACTTCCAGTATAGTTGATGTCCTGTCATTTATAACTAATTCTTTAAGCTCATAGCTGTCTTTAGAATTCAGGAACTTGATTATTTCAGAAGCAATTTCTCGCATGTCCTCAAGTTCTCTAGAAATAGTTTCAACAGCTTCCTAATATTTCTCCAATAGGTCTTTTTGATCAAAGATTATCTTAATATAAGGCCAGATATCCTTGGCTAATTCAATAATTTCTTCCCATAGAATCTCCTTTACCAAACCTAGTTTGTTCCCAAGGTAAGACTCTTTGATTTCCTTCTGCAAAACTTCAATTTGACCTTTTGTCCTCTGCAACTTGATTGCATGTGAACTGTCTACAACTGCCTTCATATGTTTTAATTCTTTCAGTTCATCCTACAACTTCTTGATTTCAACTGTCTGAATGGATAGATTTTGAACAGCTTCTGAAAGTTGTTCAGCTCCTTCTGTTGTACCTGTAGTTGGTGTTGTGCTTGAGGTAGAAACTCTGGTTATAGAGATTGTTGAAAGAGGAACTACATCCATTGGAATTTGAGTCCTTTTCATAGCTTCCTCTTTCTCTTTGACCGATTTTTCCATTTGCTCCTCCATCTGTTTTATTTGCAGATTTTGTTCCATGATGAGCTTCATCATGTCTGATTTCTGAGTCTTGGTTTATTCAATCTCCTTGGTCACTGGGTCCTCGGAAGCTGGTAGTTTGAGTTGCTTCCATAATGCTAAGAGCTCAACATTTTTCTTCTTGACAATTTCTTCTGCTACATTTATGTTTAAGGGATCATATCCCATCTTCAGCACCAGATCTTCCAAGGATTTGATCTTGGTGTCCTTTGCTAGTGAGGAAACATTTTCCAACTTGAGTTGTGACTGTGTATTGGCCAAGGTAACTTGTAACTTTGACAAACTCATGGCAGCATGAGTTAAATTGGAATAAATCATCTGGCCAGTTTGTTTGTGCATCTCAATTTGATCAATTGTATGCACATCTTTTACATTAAACTCAGATGAGGATTGCTTCTGATAATGTGCATGAGTCCTGGGTTGTCGAATTTGAGCTTACAGGAAAGCCATCTGCATCTTTCCCTTCTCAAAGTCAAAGACTGAAAGAAGTCTGGCTTGAGAGCTGGAGGAATGTTTCCAGAATTGGGTATAGGTGGTCAATTTCAATTCTTCATTCTTCTTTTTAATCTCATTGAAAACATGAAAGATTTCCTCCTCCTTGTCCTTCTGAATGCTTCCAATAGTCTAAATTACCTATTGTTCCTGAGAAGTAGTGGAATGTGTTGGATACTGGGTAGACTGTCCACCAGACTATGTATAGAGCATAGTCTCTCCAAGTCCATCAAATGTTGTTTTTTGAGACTCATTTGTTGCACCAACAATCACAAAGATCTTAGGTATCTTCTTTCTATGCACAATCCTAAAGCCCTGGCTTGATGCTTCAATTGTAGGGGATGACTATCCTTCCCTTCCTCGTTTAGCTATCTTTTCCTGTGCAAGTGGAGTTTGTACTTTTGAAGTAGAAATTGCCTACTCTTCAAGTTCTTGAAGGGTGTTCTCTTTCCATTCCAACTGTTTTTTGTACTGCTCTATTTCAGGTCTGGTTGTGTGGTGATATGTAGTAAACTTATTTTCAACCCTGAGTTTAGAAATCACTCCCATTGGGTCATAATACCAAGTGAAACTAAGACCAAACTTCATTTCCTTTAATAACCTGTCTGCTTCTTCTCCTATTGCTCTAGTGTTGTAGATGAATGGACTGACCTAAGCTTTTAGCTTGAATTGTGATTTCTTCTTTGCAGCCACAAAGTGTACTTCATATACATTTAACCTCTGTCTAATATATTCCAATGCAAAGATTATGATGGGGAGGTACCTGGGAAGTTTGTAGGGTGGAAGCTCACAACCATAAACCCTGATTTCTGTATAGTTTTGGTAAAGATACAATCTCTTATTGTGGCTTGATCAACTAGCTGCAACACTTTCACAATTTCATCACTGATTCTTGGTACTGGAGTGTTGCTCATAAGACTAATAGCTGGATGAATAAACAATTCTATGAACTGTTTATATGTAAATTCTTCTTTCTCCTTCATTCCCATTGAAGTCCAAAAGATCACTGATTGTTGGTTGCCTTCCTCATCTAGCTTTTGTAAGGTGAATGGAAATTTGTCTCCCTGAAAATATATAAAAAGGTATACAAGTACTGAATCATACTTGAATACTTCTTCATTGTTAAACTGAACAATTTGTTCATGTATGGTTTCCGCTAGGAATTGGCTAAAGTTATAGAGAACAGTGGGTTTGGAATCAGCAGAAAAGATTGACAAGAAACCTAGGATGGCTTCATTAACATATTGATCAAAATTGTAACCAAGCAGATAGGACAAAATAGTGGTGATTTGTTTGGTTCTGTCAGGGAACATGGATGAATCATAGAGAGGGTTTCTTTTAGGCAGAGGACTATCTATAGCTAGGAAAAGTTAAAGAGTCTGGGATTTTTAGAAAAATCTAGCTTTTGATAAGCTTCTATCAGGATTTCATGAGAAAAAGGATGGGTTGGTGTAATTGTTGGGGCTTGCAACATCTTTTCAATGGACTAAGCATTGATGAAACAAAGGATTTCTCATGTGGGTGAAATGATTGCTCTTTGAGTGGGATCATAGGATTCATGGCATTTCCTGACAAATTCAGGTGCTCTGTGTATCTGAGGGAAAATATAGTAGGGAAGGTGAGAGTCCCAAAGTCCTATTTCATCTGTCTCATCAATTAATTGATCCTCCATCCAGCAGTTAATTTCATATAAATCAAATTGAGAGGAAGACTCAATGATTTTACAATCTTTGTCGACCAGGGGAGTATGATGGAAGTCAACTTGTGGATGAATAAGAGGATTTGGGATTTCTGCAATTTGTTTTCCCTTAGGAGGCATCTTGTTAAGTGAATTACAGGTTGAAAGTGACAAAAATGGAACAAATCTGTCTGAAACACAGTGATAACAGAAAAACAGTATAACTGAAAGTAGATAGGTGGACCTGGATGTCAGCTTGGTTCTGAACAGAATGACGAATTCGGTTGGATGATGAGTCTGTCTCTTAGGTTGTAAGCACGAAATCTCCAGTGATGAATTGAGTTTCAGAATAATACTATGTAACGGTTTTCATGAAGGAACGGGGTTTATAATGAACAAAAATGGAGCAGGGATGTTTAATGAATGGCTAAATCCTCATTAATTATCCAACGAGACTGATAAACGGGTTTATGGGGCATAAATTCGTGGGAATTTCGAATTAAAAGAATAACGAATAGGCGGCAACTGATTGGACGAAGGAAGTGACATGGAGCGGATGTGGACAGTGACATTGGAGTGGCAGTAAACGGTCAAATGTAAACCGCGTTTGGGAGCAACTTCAGGTGGTAAGTTGTTTCAGGATTTTAAGTCCCGAAAGACTAGAATGAGGGAAAAGTATTTTAAGATGGCGGTTTCCAAAACTGCCCACTTCGGAAACCCCCCCCCCCCCCCCCAGCCGATAAATTTCGGGCAGAAAATGAGGGCTGAGGAGTGATGTGGGCCATCAGATTTCGAGGGAGTGTGCAAGATGTAAGGTAATATGAATGAGATTTAATAATGGAGGCGAAAAGCGATGGTGGGGACAAGATTTACTCTCCTAACATTTTCACTTATTTCTCTGAGTGCATTTAGACTAGAAACTCAATATTTCCTTTTAATGACTAATCTACTTATATCCCTTATTTCCTCCATTGGTTCAGATTAAACTATTGTGCCAATTTTATTTTATACCTATTGACAAATAATTTAAATAAAATCCAATTATGATTAAACTGTACAATTGGATTGTATAAACTGTGTGGCATTTAAACATCACAATTTTTATTTGCAAAACTAAACTGGACTAAGAGTAGTGGCATTTGGATTTGCAACACTTTCAGAGTTTATTATTTTTGCTTTTCTTTCTAACCTAACATTTTATTTTTTCCTTCATTTTTTAGGGCGTCTATTCTAACATTTTATTTGATATGGATTTATTCATTGAATATCCCTAACATTTTTTATTTAATATTTTTTTTTTGTCCATACCTTAACTTAACATTTTTGGAAATATATTTTCATTTTTTTACTAATTGATACTAACTTACCAAAACCAAAAAATGCTACAACAAGCGGGATATAGGGTAAATCTTAGAGTGTGGAGACTCGTTGGGACTAGGAATTCTCAATTGGTGAATGGTGGGATATATGATAAATACTGTAGGTGGAGAAAGAGAAATTCTTCATGGTTTAGGTGGAGAGATCTAGAGGAATCCATACTTGTTTAGGGCCTAGTGATCTGATGGGATTGCGTAAAGTCTGGTTGTATTGATGAAGCATTCGGGCCTTGGAATCCCTTGGTGGATATATGGTAAATCCCGAGGAATCCTTGATTGGTTCTCTTGTGTTCCACATTCATGCTTGGAATATGGCACGGGGGTGATTGGTTGAAATAAAGATTTGGTTCAGCCCAATCTATGGTTGGTTGGTATGTGGAAGTCCCTGGCTTGTTTGGATTTTGCATATGCGAATAAGAACTCTTTTCCTATTGTGTTTTATGTGTAAATGTACTTGTTAATGGGTGCATTTAATGGTTGTTATATTATTGTTATTCTGTTAATTTTTTGTTGGTTATAAGCATGGTTCATGACGAACTTTGGTTATGCCTCTCATCATGATTTGATTAGTACAAGAAATGTGAATGAATATATGACATAATAGATTATAATGCAACTATTGTGATAAGGCATCAGTTCTTCTTGATGATTCTGAGATAGGTATGAAACCCCTATGCTCAGATATGTGGTTATGACCTATAGATTACATGTTTGTGATATCTTTAACGAAATGTTTGTCATGGCTAGTAGGACTTAGGTCAAGTCCTTGTACCAATGTTTTCATTAGTAGCTTTAATTCATTGTTATTTATCATTTTTGGAAGTTTCATGAAGTTTCGGATAGAGGCCTGAAACCTAGCCATGAAAAAGTGGCACAGAATCCGGGGTCACTCGCCCAGAACTCCCTCAAAAAGGCTACAGTCAAATGCATGCCTGGTTGTGGGAGCAACTAGAGGGATCTAGTCACATGCATGGCTTGTCATGGGAGTGGCTAGGGGCCTAGCTTAGCAAAATGACAAGTTGTCTCAGGGGTTTGGCACCTAGAAGGGTTGATTATCTCCTAAAGGTTTTGTGGCTCTTGAGAAAGGTCAAATTGGTTTTGTTTTTTTTGTTCTGCTTCCTTAACTGTACATGGGGAGTTGAATCACATCATAGTAACTCTTCATCACATGTTTACCCCAGTGGATCGGTTAGCCTGGGTAAATGTGGGAGGAGGGAGTTACAGAGTGGTATTAGAGCAGGTTTCGTTCTCTTTGGGTGGTGTCTAGTTTTTGTTCTCTTTGGGTGATATATGATACCACATAGTGGTATCAGAGCATATTTCAACCCTTGGACTGGATGGCAAAATGTGGTTGTCATGAATGCATGTAGGTTGTATATGTGCTTGTTATGTATGCATGGTGATGGTCATTGTTAGAGTTGTGTTTTCATATAGAAGTTGATGATGTTGTTGTTGGGATGTGTTTGTCATGAATGGCATGTCGGTTGTATATGCATTTGTTGTGCATGTCAGTGTCTATAATTTTTTATGCATGCATTGTCATGGTTATGGTTATGCATGTATAGTAGGTCAGACCTTCATCGTGATGTCATTGTACGCAATTTAGGTCATTATAATGCTATTGGTTTGTTATTATGTTGATGTGTTGACTAAGATGAAACAGGAGAAGAAAATCATCAGAATGAGGTTGCAACATTGGACTTTGAAGTAAGAGAAGATCGTCATACACGTTTGCATGTTGGGCATCAGGTATGTTGGTTAATGATTGCTATTTGAATTAGGGATATATACATGTTTTTATTCTATTGTTGTTGTGGTTACATGCATGATAGATGTTAGTTAATTAGTGTGATCATATGTACATGCGTCAGTTAGTTATGAAGGATAGTAACTTCTTGTTATATGCATTGTGGTCATATGCATGATGATTATGGTAATTGTACTTAAGATCTTGATGTTATATGTATCATGCTAATCTAGATTGGCATGTATATATGGATATGGTTATGATACTCAGGTTTGATCTGATGTACTTGTGATATTGTGCCGTACTAATCTGGATTGACTTGTGTAGATGTGGCAGCCTCCCTTGAGATACATTAAGGTATGAGTTTGATTATGTTGTCTATTCGGTGTTTGAGTGCTTGATTATGTCATCTATTTGGTGTTTGAGTGTTTGGTGTATATTATGTCATCTATTTGTTGTTTGAATGTCTGATTAATTGCATGATATGAGTATGTATCGATAAGATTGCCTAAAGGAATGATCTTGTTTCAAGACGGTTGTACTAACACATTATGTGTTGAGACAACTGATATGTACTTGAGTATGAGTGAATGCTAATTGCAGTATTGAGATTAATGACTGTGAGTTTAATGTTGATTTTGGCATGGTTTTTAGTCTTGGTAGAATATAATTAATAGACAAGATGTATTGATCTTGGAACATGTGACTCACATGTGTGAATAGTTGCAGGGAAAAATGCTTGGTAATTGCATGACAACGTAATAGTTGATTTGTTTATATAACTAACAGTTGGGTGATGTGACAATGCATAGTAAGATTCATGTGCAGCAAGGTAAAAGCTAAAAGAAAGGAATTGGGTGAGAATTCCTTTGGCTATAGTTGGAAACCGTAATTCCAAATGAATGAGTGCTTGGCATGAATACAGGAAGTCTTCTTAACCTTGACTTTTTTTGACCTTATGTGGATATGTGCTATATTTATGAACATGTATTTGACGGGTATAACAGTTAGTTTCTAGTTATGGTTGGATCCGTCAAGGAATTGGAGTCCCAAGAGAGATGGTATGTACGTGTTCAGTTACAAGGTAGTGTGCTTAGCACAACAAGGTAAGGTAACCAGTGTATGGTTATGCTTATTTATGCAGTGACAGTTATGTATGAATGGTAATAGGGATTGCGTGACTATAAAGAGACTGCCATGAAATCTTGAAGAAAGTTCGAGTTGAGCTTCCCTTGAAAGCACTGGGAACCCATGGGGTTGAGTGATGATGCTTGTTGAGAACTTTGTGCCTTCGATATTTTGTGATTTGTTTGAGCTGATTTATTGGTTTTGTTTGTGTCTGGTGTAAGGCCTTGCCACTTTGTTTGTGGTGTGATACTCCGATTACTTTTTCATGGTTTTCTTCTTACTTGCATTTTCTCGTTATGTTTGAGGGCCTTAGAATTTGGTTGGGAAAGAGGAAAGTTAATGGAGCTCGGGGGGAGCTAGATGAAACCCAATAGGTAATGTAAGACTCAAATGAAGCTCAGTGCATGTATAGGGGCAGTTGAAGGTGAAAGTATGACAGTTGGTTGGATCGATTGGGGTCCATGAAGATAAATGGACAGTGGTATCACAGTTATGAGAAAGGTAATATGAAAGGTAAAGTAAATGGATTTGAGGTGTCATATGACTTAACTATGTTGGGAACTATTGTTCTCAATGTTGTGCATGATGTGCGTGGATAAAGGGAGTTCTCTTAACCTTGTCCCTATCATATCTGGTAATTATATTGTGATTATGGTTATGATAATGTCTATATATGTGTGTATGTATGTCGTTGTCTGACACAGTCGTTAGAAAGCATAATTGTTTAATGATAATATCTATATGTATACATGTATGTATGTATGTTGTTATCTGACAAGATCATGATTGTGTTATGCTAATGTTTATATATATGCATGAATATATGTATGTATGTCATTGTCTAACAGGTTCGTCGGGAATCATTCTTGTGGAGGAATGGTTGCTTATGCAGGTGAATGACATGAAGAGGTTCCTAGTTTATGAGGAATCAAGTGGGAAGAGTATCCCTAACAGATCTTTGAGGTCAGTATCATGTAGATATGAATTAATATTATGTGATTATACTATGTCTATGTTTATGTTATGGCACGTAATGCTCAGGGATACATCAATGGAATGGTAGCAGTGTGATTTGCAACATGTTGGGACAAACATGGATAGTGGATAAGACACTAGAAGCAAGGTTGCTTGGTAAGGATAGTCTGCTCTTATGATGTGTAGTATTGGTGTTGTGTACATGTAGCATACGTAGTATTGT
Source organism: Pinus taeda (assembly GCA_000404065.3). Lineage (NCBI taxonomy): Eukaryota > Viridiplantae > Streptophyta > Pinopsida > Pinales > Pinaceae > Pinus > Pinus taeda. Next base: position 217,874 of record APFE030603212.1, read on the forward strand.
GTACATATGATGTTGTGTGCATGTTGCATATATAGTGTTGTGTGCATGTTGCATATGCAGTGTTGGGTACCGATGGTGCTAAGTACATGTTGCATATGCAGTGTTAAGTACATATGATGCAGTGTATAGGTTGTACATGTGGTGTTATGTACATATGGTGTGGTGTGCATGATTGTACATGTGGTGTTACATGCATGTGGTACTATGTACATGGGGTACATGTGGTGTTGTGTACATGTGGTGCTATGTACATGTCGTACAAGTTTTGTTTTGTACATGTGGTGTTATGTACATATGGTGTGGTGTGCATGATTGTACATGTGGTGTTACATGCATGTGGTACTATGTACATGGGGTACATGTGGTGTTGTGTACATGTGGTGCTATGTACATGTCGTACAAGTTTTGTTTTGTACATGTTGTGCAGGTGGTACGATGTACATGCGGTGTTGTGTACATGTTGTGCAGGTGATGTCGTGTACTTGTGGTGTTGTGCACACATTATGCAGGTGACATTGTGTACAGATGATATTGTGTACATGTTGTATATGTGGTACTATTGTACATATGGTAATGTGTGCATGGCATACATGTTGTGGTATTGTGTGCATGCCATACATGTTGTGTTGTGTACATGTGGTACTTTGTACGTGCACTGTGTAGTCTTGGTATCATGACACATGTATTTGTTGTGTTGTACTCTATGTACGTATATGTATTGTGTTGTACAACGGGTCTAGGTATATGTATTTTGTTGTACATCGGGTGTAGGTGTATGTGTTTTGTTGTACATTGGGTGTAGGTGTATGTGTTGTGTTGTACACCGGGTGTAGGTGTGTGTATTGTGTTGTGGGGTACACCGGGAGTAGGTGTACGTGTTGGGTAGTACACCATGTGTGGGTATATGCTTGCGATGTACATTAAGTGTGTGTCTACATGTTTGAAGAGAAGCGAAGCCACTGTGTATTTGTCGAGTGTGGCAACCAATTTAGTCTGTGTATGAAAAAGACAAAGGACAAAGGTAGAAGCAACCAATTGATTGAAGGATAAGTACCAGTATTTTATTTCAGTTTTAATTATGCATGTGATCTATGATTCTGACTTATGAAGGTTGCATGTGATTTATGATTCTAATCTCTAATGGTTGCGTTTGAGCCAACCAAATGTGATATGTTTATACATGATGATTTGATCAAACAACTAGTTTGACTTGTTGTGACAGGAATTAAATAGAATTGAAGGTGTACCTTATTTACGAGATACCAATGAGGTATGATTTGAATTTATTTCAATTCATTTTGAATATAATGGAAATTATGTGCTTGGTGTAGGAAAGCATGGAAAATGCTCAGTTTGGGTGGTTGGAATTGGTTGCCAGAATGTTAGCAACATCAGTGAAAGGAATTGGAACAGGAAGCAGTATGTTGGTACAGCATTCAAGAGCAGGGCCATTATGGGAAGCTGGTACCCAATAGTGTCCATTTATTTCCATGAGCATGCTATGACCGGTATGATGGTTTTGAGGCAAGGATATGCCTTGGTTTTTTTATCTTCTGATGCGAGGAAACCTTGCCAAGGGATGGATTGCCTTGGAAAGGGGATGTCGAGGAAATTGAAAGCTGAGTGACTGCACGGAAGGGGGTGACCAGATTACCCGAGGGAATGTATAGCTGAGAAGGGAAGGTTGGGGATGGATTTGTTTTGGTCATTAGCATTCCCAGATGGAATCATATGTGCATTGGGAGTGTGCCTTGGAACAATGATTCGGTAATTGTTCATTGAAGGAACAAGTAGCGCCAGGATTATAGCGCAGGACATTGGATGCAGGTTTGACTTTGGCAATGGATTTTGACTTCTCTAGAATGAGGTGAATCCTGGTACTACTTTTGAGGGTGGAGGTGTGAGCCTTTAGATTCCCTTGTTGATTGATACAGGCATCATATCCTTTTATTTGTTGGTTGATAAAATATGCATATGTATATATGTGTATATTATTGTAAATATTGTATCGAGTTGGATTTATAAAGCTCCATAGATAACATGACTATTTTCTAGTTGAAGCAAATGTGCATGAGTATATGTGGTCGTTATTGTAAATATCGTAATGAGCTATGTTATAAACCTCCAGTAAATGGTATGTTTGTCATGTTTTCAACAGTGGTCATTGTAAATACTGCAACAAGCTATGTTATAAATTTCCATAGGTATTATGTTTTGTTTTCAGCGGTTTTTTGGTTTATAGGTGTTGTTGAACACCAAGGATGGTGTTCCCCCAAGAGGGAGGATTCTCTAACAACCCCAGTCAAAAATCCATGTAATAAAGTTAATAAAGGAAAAATAATAACCAAGGTCATGGGACACGTTTTCCAAGTTGAACGTTGGGCAAAACATCCTAGTGTGGGTGTTCATTTGGTTTATTAGGGCTAAGGAAATTGGCAAAGGCATTGAAAAAGCAAGTGGTATTAATTGGCATTTTATTTATGAAAATAATGGAAATTAGGAGAAAAGGAAGGTGAAAGGTCACATGTTACATGTGAGGAGGAAAATGAAGGAAAATAATGGAAATTGAAAAAAATAGAGGCCTAATTAATAAAAAGGCTTCTAGGGATCAATTCATGACCTTTTTGTCAGTTTAGTTTTGGAGATCTCTCTATTCTCTCTGCTCTCTCATACTCTTGGACACTTAGAGTATTCTTCGAGCACTCTAATATTGGAGGAAGGAAAGAAAAGAAAGGACAAAGAAATCAAATGGAAGCATAGATCAAGCAAGGAAGAGTTGGATCAAGCAGCTACAACGGGATTACTTGTAGGTATCAAGTTGCATGTATGATTTCCTTGCTAGTTTTGGCATGCATGGTAAATGCATGTGTGTTTTTGGTTCTCTAGTTGTCATTGGCATGGGTCTTTCCAGGTGTTACAGTGATTTTCAGCCTTGCCTGGCCATTTTCGGATAGTCATGGTGTGATGGGCTTCTCTTGTTTTGGTTGAGCTAAATTTCCAAATGATTTTTGAAACTGAGTGGGGTGGTCTCAAGGGAGAAACACAAGTCCTAGGAATCCCTGGACTGATGAAGGTGGGATTGTAGTAAATCCTGATTGTGTATGCCCTCATTAGCCCTAGGAATCCTTGACTGGTGAATGGCGAGATATATGGTAAAGCCTAGAGGGTGGAGCCTTGTTGGGCCTAGGAATCCTCAACCGGTGAATGGTGGGATATACGGTAAAGCCTAGAGGTAGAGATAGACAAATTCCTCATGGTTTAGGTGGCAAGAACTAAAGGAATCCATGCTTATTTAGGGCCTACTGATCTGGTGGGATTGCGATAAAGCCTAGTTGTATTGATGAGGGTTTCGGGCCTAGGAATCCCTTGGTGGATATATGGTAAAGCTCAAGGAAGCCTTGGTTGGTTTTGTTGTGAGTCCCACATTCATGCTTAGAATATGGCATGGGGGTGATTGGCTGAAAGAAAGATTTGGTTCAGCCCAATCTATGGTTAGGTCATACGTGGAAGTCCCTGGCTTGGTTGGCTCTTGCATATGTTAATAAGAGATATTTTCCTCTTGTGTTTTATGTGTAAATGTACTTGTTAATGGTTGTCCTATTATTGTTATTCTCTTATTTTATATGTTGGTTATAAGCATGGTTCATGACAGACTTTGGTTATGGCTCTCATCATGATTTGATTAGTACAATAAATGTGAATGAATATATGACCTAATAGATGATAATGTAGCTATTATGATAAGGCATCAATTATTCTTGATGATTCTTAGATAAGTATGAGACCCCTATGCTCAGATATGTGGTTATGGCCTGTAGATTACATGTTTATGATATGTTTGAAGAAATGTTTGTCATGGCTAATAGGGATCAGATCAAGTCCTTGTACCAATGTTTACACTAGTAGATTTAAATCATTGTTATTTATCATTTCTAGAAGTTTCATGAAGTTCTAGGTAGAGGCCTGAGACCTAGCCCTGAAAAAGTGGCACAGAATCTGGGGCCGTTGGCTCATAAATGCTTGAAAAAGGCCACAGTCGCATGCATGCCTTGTTGTGGGAGCAACTAGAGGGTCTCATTCACATGCATGGCTTGTCATAGGAGCATTTGGGGGCCTAGCTCAACAAAATGACAAGTTGTGTCGGGGGTTTGGCACCTTGAAGGGTTGGTTGTCTCTTGAAGGTTTTGTAGCTCCTGAGAAAGGTCATATTGGTTTTGTTTTGTTGGTTCCACTTCCTTAACTATACATGGGGAGTTGAATCACATCATAGTAATTCTTCATTACATGTTTACCCTAGTGGACCAGTTAGCTTGGGTAAATATGGGAGGAGGGGGTTACATGCTTGACAAGGGATACATCAGGCCAAGTGTATCACCATGGGGTGCACCAGTGTTGTTTGTAAAGAAGAAGGATGGTACTCTTAGGTTGTGCATTGACTATAGGAATTTGAACAAGGTAACCATCAAGAACAGGTATATGTTTTCAAGGACTGGTGATCTATTTGATCAGTTGAAGGGAGCAGCAGTGTTCTTGCAGATTGATCTGAGATCAAGATACCATCAAGTACGCATCAAAGAAGAGTATATTTACAAGACTGCTTTTTGGACCAGGTATGGGCATTATGAGTTTGTTGTAGTTCCTTTTGGTCTAACTAGTGCTCCAGCTACTTTTACGAGCATGATGAATATTGTGTTGCATCCTTATCTGGATAAGTTTCTTATTGTGTTCATTGATGATATATTGATATATTCTAAGAATGAGGAAGAGCATGCTGAACACTTAGCAACAGTGTTGAGATTGCTAAGGGAGCATAAATTGTATGCCAAGCTTAGTAAATGAAATTTCTTCCTGACAGAGGTACATTACTTGGGACATTTTTTTCCAAGGAAGGCATAGCAGTAGATCCAAAAAATATAAGATTTATCATGGAATGGGCAACTCCTAGGAATATGGATGAGGTAAGGTCATTTATGGGGTTAGAAGGTTACTACAGTAGGTTCATTAGGAACTTCTCACATATTTCATATCCTATCACATCATTGCAGCGAAAAGGGAAGAAATTTGAATGGACAAAGGAATGTGCAACAAGTTTTGAGTAGTTGAAGTAGTTGTTGACAAATGCTCCAGTTCTCAAGATTTTAGATTTGCATGAAGAGTTTGTGGTGTGTTCAGATGCATGCAAGAGAGGACTTGGTGGAGTCTTGATGCAAGAGGGACAGTTGGTATGTTGTGAATCAAGGAAATTGAACGCGCATGAGCAGTATGTGACACATGATCTTGAGTTGGAAGCAATCTTCGATGCATTGAAGATGTAGAAGCACTATCTTCTTAGTAAGATATTTGCACTGATGAGTGATAACATTGGATTTAGATACCTATTTGACCAACTAAATCTAAATGTCAGGCAAGCTAGATGGTTGGACACGATCATTGAGTTTGATTTCAAGATCAGGTACATTAAAGGGAAAGAGAATAGGGTTAATATTCTCTTAGCAGGAGAGTACATGTAAATCACATAACATCTATGAGCTTCTATGGGACATATTTACATGATTATATCTTGAGGTAGGACAACAGGTTGAAAGGTATAGGGATCTTATGCATAGGTTACAGGAGGGTACAGATGATCAAGATGTGGACTATCGTCTCACAACAGACGGTTTGGTCGAATTTAGGGACAAGATTTGTGTGTCGGACAAAATTGAGCTCAAGAAGCTTATCTTAAGGGAATTTTATGTTAAACCATATTCAGGTCACCCAGAATATCAGAAGCCATTGACAGTGGTGGAGAAGTTCTATTATTGGCTCAATATAAAGAAGAAAGTGGCATATTTTGTGGCTAGATGCTTGGATTGTCAACAGGTAAAAGTAGAGTGTAAGCATCTAGGTGTATTACTACAGTCGATTTCGATTCCAAAGTGGAAATAGGAGGTCATTTCCATGCACTTCATTACAGGTTTTACAAGGACATCTAGACAACATGATTCCATCATGGTTGTAGTGGACAAGTTAACAAAGGTAGCATACTTCATTCTAGTGAAGTTTACGTATTCAGCTAATGACATAGCATATGTGTTCAACAGGGAGATAATGAGGTTGCATGGTGTTTCAAAGAAGATTATGTTGGACATAGATGTTAAGTTCACTTCCATATTCTAGAAAGAGATGTTTGCAGGTTTGGGTACATAGTTGGCCTTAAACACAACTTATTATCTACAGACATATGGACAGACAAATAGGGTTAATAAGATATTGGAGGACATGTTGAGGATGTATGTTATGCATCAACAGTGGAAGTGGGAAGAGTATATTCCACTGGTTGAGTTTGCTTACAACAATGGGTATCATGAGTCATTGAGGATGAGTATATTTGAGGCACTATATGGGCAGAGTTGTAATACTCCTATTACTTGGAGTGATCCAGTGAACAGGGTGTTGATAGGACAGAACATGTTAGCAAAGATGGAACAAGAAATGTAGGTTATCAACAAGAATTTAAAGGTAGAATAGGACAGGAAGAAAATTTATGCATATCAGCACAGGTTGTTTAAGGAGTTTCAGGTTTGGAAACATGTGTACTTATGCATCAAGCCCAAGACAAGCTCTAGGAGGATTGGGTCATGTGTGAAGTTAGCACCTCGATATTGCAGGCCTTTCAAGATCCTTAAGAGGATCGGTCGAGTGGCCTATAGACTTGATTGCCTCTGACAATGAAATTCCATGATGTTTTCCATGTTTCATTACTTAAAAGATATGTAAAGGATGTTGATCATGTTATTGATTGAATTGTATTGTAGGTGGAGCCAGAAGGAGAATTCTAGCTGGAAGCTCAATGTATTTTGCAAAGAAAGATGCTCATACTCCAGAACCGAGCAATCGAGCAAGTTAAAGTGCAGTGGAATTGCTTTGGGCTCGTTGAAGCTACATGGGAGACGGTTGATTAAATGAGAACTATGTATCCTTCCTTGTTTGTCGGTTGAGACAAAGCAGTTTTAGTATATGTATAAATGTATATGGATGCAATACCGCCATGAGCTATGTTATGAAGCTCCAATAAGCAATAGGGTTGTCATGTTGTTATATTTCCATGTTGGTTTGAATTTCATTATGTTGATAATTGTAAATACTGCATCGAGCTAACTTATAAAACTCCATGGGCATTATTTTTTGCTTTTCAACGGTCTTGCTAATTGTAGGTGTCATTGAACACCGAGGACTGTGTTCCCCTAAGGGGGAGGGGTTTGTAACAACCCCGGGTTAAAAGTTCATGTAATAAAATTAATAAAAGAAAAATAATACCAAGGTCATGGGACACTTATTCTAAGCTGAATGTTGGGAAAAACATCCTAGTGAGTGTTCATTTTGGTTTATTATGGCTAAAGGAAATTGGCAAAGGCAATGGAAAAGGCTTTGGAAAGGAAAGAGGCATGAATTGACATTTTATCTATGAAAATAATGGAAATTAGGAGAAAGGGAGGGTGAAAGGTCACAGGTTGCATGTGAGGAGGAAAATGAAGGAAAAATAATGGAAAATGAAGAAAATAGTGACCTTCGTGATAAAAAGGCTTATGAGAATTAGTTCATAACCTTTTCTCAGTTAAGTTTTGGAGCTCTCTCTCTATTCTCTCTACTCTCTCATACTATTACATACTTAGAGCATTCTTGGGGCACTCTAGCATTGGAGGAAGGAAAGCAAAGGAAGGACAAGAAATCATAGGGAAGCAAAGATCAAGTAAGGAAGAGCAGGATCAAGCAGCTACAACAGGATTATTTGCAAGTATCGAGTTGCATGCATGATTTTCTTGCTAGTTTTGGCATGCATGGTACATGCATGTGTGTTTTTGGTTCTTTTGTTGTCATTGGCATGGGTTTTTCCACGTGTGACAGTGGTTTTCAGCCTTTCCTTTCCATTTATAGATAGCCATGGTGTGATGGGGTTTCTCTTTCTTGGTTGAGTTGGATTTCTAGATGGTTTTGAAACTGAGTGGGGTGGTCTCAGGAAAAATCACAAGTCCTAGGAATCCATGGACCAGTAGAGGTGGGATTGCGGTAAATCCTGATTGTGTGTACCCTCATTGGGCCTAGGAATTCTCAACTGGTAAATGGCGGGATATACGATAAATCCTAAAGGGTAGAGATGGACAAATTCCTCATTATTTAGGTGGAGAGATCTCAAGGCATCCATGCTTGTATAGGCCTAGTGATCCATGGATTGGTATATGGTGGGATTGTGGTAAAGCCTAGTAGTGTATGTTTCTTGTTTGGGCCTATAAATCCCTCAGTGAGATTGCGGTAAAGCTTGGTTGTATAGATGAGGCTTTCGGGCCTAGAAATCATTGACCGGTATTAGCGGGATACATTGTAAAGCTTGAGGAAATCCTAGTCGGTTTCATTATGAGTCCCACTTTCATGCTTGGAATATGGCACGGGGGTGATTAGATGAAAGAAAGATTTGGTTCAACCTAATCTATGGTCGGGTGGTACATGAAAGTCCCTAACTTGGTTGGCCTTTGCATATGTTAATAAGGTTTTCTTTTTTTCATGTGAAAATGTACTTGTTAATATGTTGTTTTCATGGTTGTCCTATCATTGTTATTCTATTGTTTATATGTTGGTTATAAGCATGGTTTATGACAAACTTTGGTTATGACTCTCATCATGTTTTAATTAGTAAATGAATTATTAATAAATTTATGGCCTAATAGATGATAATGTAGCTGGAAGGCATCAAACCTTATTGACGAATCTTAGATAAGTATGAGGTCCCTATGTTTAGATGTATTTATATGACCTGTACATTACATATTTATGATGTGTTTGATGAAATGCATGTCATGGTTAGGATGAGTCTGGTTAGGTCCTTGTTCAAGTTTTACATTAGAGGCCTTAGCTTATTGTTAATTATCATTTCTTAGAATTTCATCAAGTTTTGGGAAGAGGCTAAGTCCTAGCCCCAAAAACGTTGCTCAAAATTCGGGGTTGTTGGCACAAAACTGCTTGAAAAAGGATGCAGTCACATGGAAGCCTTGTTATGGGAGTGACTGGAGGGTTTCGGTCACTTGGAGGGCTTGTCATGGGAGCGACTATGGGTCTAGTTCAACAAAAAAAAAAAAAAAAAAAAAAAAACTCAGGGGTTGGGCTCCTTGAGTGGTTGGTTAATCCCCGGGGGTCTTCTAGCTCTTGAGAAAGGTCAGTTTGGTTTTGGTGTGTTGATTACACTTCCTTAAATGTACATGGGGATTTGAATCATATCATAGTAACTATTTGTTACGTGTTTACCCTAGTGGACTGGTTAGCTTGGGTAAATGTGGGAGGAGGGTGTTACATCTTGAGCGAGGTTAAGTGGAAAACTAGAAGCGAGCTGAATGGTGGAATTTCTCTCAAGGAGTAGCCTGCCATCAATTTGGACTCAACCTATCAGGGCTCAACCAAGACGCTACTATGGGTAATTCACACCAAGTACAAAAATAAAATACTGACAATGTGTTTTTCCTCGGTCAACTTGTGTTGTTGTTTTCTAGTCTGAAAGGAATTGGTGGGGTAGAGTGGTTGTTTATTAAGGTGTTTTCTAGATCACCTTCTCTATTTTTTGTGGGTAATTTGGATAATCTTGTGGTTAATTGGTAAGCGGGGAATAATTTCGAAGAGGTTTTGTTGGGCGCGAGCATTCGGGACTTTGTTGGTATTCAGGCCCTCTGCAATTTACAAGAAGATATTTTTGTGACTGTTATGAAACCAGCTCAAGAAAAGATAGAAAAGATAGATCAACGCCTTAGAATTTAGCTTCTTCGAGGGGGAAACCTCCTTTACATTACATAAATGAACAATTCTTGGATGATACAAATGAAAAGACTTCCTTTCTACATAGAGGAGTCTAAGGGGTCATAACATAATCAGAGCCGACATAACAATAATAATGTAAGGGCACAATAATAACAATAGGGCTTCTATGGGGCACAATAGTAACAATATGGGTGCTACATGGGTACATCAATATAATAAGGGGGTTGTACTAATAACAATAATGGGTTACACTAATAGTATAGAGGCCTAACATGCCCCTCTCCTTCAAAAAGTGTTGTCCTCAATGATTGAGTAGTTCTTGATGCTTCTGTATAAAATTCTTGTCCTCCATGTGGAATCTTCAATAGGTAAGTTCTTCCACTTGTTGAGATACTCTGAGATTGATCGATTTCATAGATGTTAGGTTCTTGTTTCTGTGACTGCTCCAGGTTCCAATATGTTTTTTCCTTCCTCTTCAATTTCTGGCAATATTGTTTGAA
>APFE030603212.1:228166-292344 GCA_000404065.3 Pinus taeda
AACTTAAATAAAACCTCTTTCTTGAGCCTACATAAATAGAACGAGGGTTATGGACTAAATATAAAAAGAGGTTTTATTTATTTACCATACGTCTAGTTTATTTATATTTTTATTGATTTACCATACCTTTTGAGTAAGTATAAAAGGACGTTTTATTTATTTACCATATCTCCACCTTACTTATATTTTTATTTTTTTACACTCTTGCATGTATATAAGGTGACTTATGGAGTAAATATAAAAAATGTTTTATTTATTTACCATACTTTTCATTTATTTATATTTTTATTAATTCACCATACCTCTTTATAAATATGGTATTTGGCCCATAGGATTCACTTAAATAAAACCTATTCTTGAAAATGGGCGAATGGATTCACTTAAATAAAACCTATTCTTGAAAATGGGCGAATGGAAGGTTCTAACTCCTAATTTCAAGGGCTAAATTTACCTTTTTTACCCTCTCCCTTAATAAAAGGTGGGCTATTTGAGGTGATTTGTAAAAATGTACCATGATACAAAATATTCGCCCACTAAAAATTTAAAACCCCTTAATTTCGCCAAAGGGCGAACATTCGCCCCTAAAATTTTCTATGATGAAAAGTGATAAAAGTCTGCTAATAATGTCAAAATGATTCATTTTCGCTCCATAGCTGATCCTCCACATTCAAACTCAATAACTCATCATAACTGCTCAAAAATTTTATTTTCCCTCCAAAAAGGTTTTAAAACATAAAAAATAATAATTTTTAGTTCCAAAAAACTTATAAAAGTGGGAAAAAGTAAATTATTTTTACCATTTGAATTTTCACCATTTCGGAGTAGAGAGGGGATTTTTTACCACTAGACTTCCAGGACTAATTCCGGGCCAACCAGTGGATGAAATCGCGCACTGTTTCTTCCAGGTAGAAGATCTCTCCTTAACTTAGCTTTTTATCTATTTAGAATTTCATTTTGATCTTTCATTTGATTTTTTAGAGCAAAACTTTGTTTAAAAATGCGCCCTTGACCCTGTGTGGTTTTTTTCCATTGGGCCCGCGCAAGCCGATAAAATTTTCCACACAGAACATCACGGATTGCGCAGAATTCTACAGGAAAAAACCACGTAGTTGCGCCCTGTCCATATAAGGATGGTCGTGCAGGCTCAGGGGGTTTATTTTTTTAACATGTTTTGAGCTAGAAAAAACATGAGATGAGTTTTTAAGATGGTTCTAATTGCTTTAAAATGGTCATTTCAGGTCATTTGATTGCTCAAAATGGAGTGGAGGGAAAGAGAGAATGAAGCCAATGATGTGGCAACTTTGGTAGATCCAACCACCATGCAGGTTCCCAGGACTTGTGGCCTCCTGAAAAATTGGTTCATTCCTAGGATGATATCTCAGGTAGCTCTGATGACATGGATGGTAAGGATCTGGAATGTCTAGGAATAGCGCTTTGTGATTGTTGATCATCACCTTACCATTGACGTCGATGAAATCTACTTTTTGACTAGGTTGTCTCATCAGGGAGTCGACCTTTCACTATTCGGATCGAGGATGGGGGGAGATACTACTGATGGGTATCTACAACACTTTTGCAGGGGTGCACCACCCAAGGATGGAAGAATTGATATTTAGACCATTGATATTTTACCCTTGAGGACCATTTCTTTCACTTTTTTCAAACTGTGTGGCAATGTTGCCCTTCATCTAGTAACACAGGCACAGATGCAGACGACCATGGAATGTTGGGAATCCATGGTATACAACTGTTACGAGGTAGTGGTGGTGAATATGAAGGGCCAGTTGACTAGGTGCAAGAATGGAAAACAGAAGAATTTTGGTTATGGTGCCATTCTTGTTGATTTTTCCCTAGAGAGGGTTCCTATCCTCCAACCACAACAGATTTTGGCAGGCAAGGGGGGTTCCAGGGATTCATGCATGATGAGGTGGGTTGCACTGATGGCATGACATGGAGGTGATGCACTAGTAGTGAGGTATACGGTAGAATTTCTTGACTGGTTATGCTGTAAAATTTTTCTGATTGAGGACTTTTCATCTGTTGGGATGGATTATAGAGGTGATCCTGATATCCAAATTCTAGTTAGAACTTAGTGGGGTGATCTAGGTGAGAATTTATCATTTTAACATATCTTCAAATTTTATTTTTTATGTGTTTTTGGTCTTCAAAGTCTAATTATCTAAAATGCATGTGCAAATGTGGGTCCAACTCGACCAGCTGAGCTAAGATGATATGATAGATGAGGTGAGTAGCCTGTAGTAGCTGTAGCAGCGAACCCAGAGGTAGATGATATCCTAACAAAGTTGGAGCATAACCTTGAGAGGTTGACTTCCAACATCCCAGAGTGTTGACTTAAGGGGGCCTGACCCATGTTTAGAGTTGTTCGCGCCAACCAACAAAACCCTAACCACTAGCCCTTTCGAAAAAGACCTGCATAGCGCAGGTTGCAGTCTCACCTGAATCAGTATTGGCAGATTCTAGAACCAGGTTTTTGCATTCAAAGACCGTGTGATAAGTAATCTAAATCCCTTGTTGCTCAGATCTGCCTTCGTGCAGATATATGTCTTCCTATGGTCTTCTACTGCAATTCTAAGAAAACAACTTCTAGATCTTTGTGAAGGTTTATGATCAAACTTTACAAACCTAAAAGAAGCAAAATGTCCACATTCACACAATAAATAGTAACCCTAGATCTGCCTTCACGCAGATCTACCCGATTCAAAAAAAAAACATAACATATTTAACCTTTATCTTCGTGAAATCAGATCATTACTTAGCTCATGCATAGAGACTAAAGATTCAATAGATTCGCACAACAATTATACATTATTCCACAAAAGACATATCATTAAGCCATAATTCATAACTTGAACAAAAACAATAATAATACACAAAGGCAAAATACTTGTTCCAAAAACCAGTCTTTATTAGGTTTAGCGTTCAATTTACAAACTCTTCCACCCTATGCACTCAGTTGTAGGGGCCCACGCACTCAGTTGTAGACTTGCCAATTCTCTATGCACTCAGCTACAGGAGCCTTCCCCTTTCGCCTAAGTAAAGGAAATAGAGCTTTCCTGCCTTAGAACTTGCCCCAAAAACAATAATATTTTATCTTAGTTATTTTTTCTAGACTCGTTATGACTCAAATATATATAGCATTTTTTCTTAAAATACCATGGCCCGCAGCCTAGGGGTGAGTCTCAAAACTAACCAATCACTTACCCAAACAAGGGGCTAATTCCCCTTTGACTCCTACTTAGTTGCGCGCTCTGCATCCACTTTTCACGAAGACTTTACATTCTTTACAAAATTGTTCTCAAAAATTGGTTAAACTACCCCAAAATTGACCCTGGGGACCCTATCCCAATAGGCCCCCAACACAAATATGGTGACTTGCCCTCGAGTCACTCTTTTGCTGCCTCGAACTTATTGTGGAGGCCATCGAACATGACATGTAATGATGCTACATCATAAACTTTGTACCGTGGCATGTTGCACTTCCTCTACCATTATTTATGTCGTCAAGCCTTTGACTGCTAGGCGCATTGTTCTATGTGTCTTCTTAAGTGTCTTTAACTTCTCCTGAACTGACATAGTAAGGACAACCTTCATCTATACATGGTTTTATTCTGGCTTTGAGAAGGGCCTCTTTCCTATGTAGCTCTTTGATGTGTGATTATAGTTCTTTGCCTTCCTGCAATCGCACGAGGCGTTGGATTGGCACCAAAGTTCACCCACCCTAAATTCATCAAACTTGCATTGTGTCTCTCAAATATCTATTTTAAGCTTCAACAAGTTTGGGTCCTCTTGTAGAGTCATCCATAGATCCATGGCTTGATCGAATATTAATGTGCAGTCTGTGACGGTTGCATCCAAAGTGCCCATGCTTTCCTTGATAGCTGCTTCGCGCTACTCCCGGACCTCTAGCGGAGCAGTTGGTTGTAACTTCAGTTGTAGCTCTGAGATATTCATCTAAAATTCAAACGTTACTTTTCCTATCTCATCCTTTGACGCACGAACCACAACAACCAATTTCCTTATTTTTATTGTAGTTGCGGCATCCTCTAGAATGTTTAACTCTAGAACTGAATTTCACGCTTATGTTATTGTTGTCTATAGGAACCGACTTCGTTATTGAATCTCTTCCTTTTCTTTCAGATCCTGAGCTTTCTCAGTGAACATCTATTCATTTTTTACCTTAAATTCATTGATGGCTACAAGGGAACGCTACTCTTTGATCCTAAGCTCGTTTGAACCCCCTAATGCAGCTCATGGAGAGTCTGAAGTGGCAGCACGCTAATTTTACCCCAATGTCTTTAATTTTGCTCAACACAATGCAGTCTTCCTATGATTCTACAGACTGATCCTTCTGGTAAGGGTATGAATCTAAGGTCCAGAGTCCATTCTAGCTCTACTACTTTCTCACTTCCTTGTGCCAATCTCTCTTACACCATGCTCGCTTTCCCAATGCTCGCTTGAATTCAACCTTATTGGATCTGCAACTCATGCATATCTTTCTAGAAGCTCCCTAGATTCTACATCTACTGTTGTTCAAATTGCTACCACAACTCTGTTGTGGTGTCTCTTACCTTATCCTCAATTTCATTGAGATCCCCTTCTATGAAGACATTGGGTCAATGCGCACCTATTTATCTAATTTGTGCTTCTTCTTTAGACCGGTAGTTGTCTCCTTACTACTCTTTCTCAATGTGAAGGGAGTGCTCTGCTCCTCTCCACCATCTCCACCCTATTCTGACAGTTCCTACTCTTCAGGATGCTGGGAAGTTGGTGCTTTGACTTCCTCTGTGTCGATGCGCTCTGTCTCAGCACGCTCTTTCATAGCGTACTTTTTTTCTGTAGCTGCCTTAGGAGCAACTTCTTTCTTTTTCTGCTCAGACAAAACTCACACCTCTTTCTGTGCTACTTCTTTCCACTTCTTCATAGTGGTCATTTGCATAATAGAGATTTCACAACCTTTACTGGTACCTACTCCAATGTCTATGGGTTTGCACCACTCTGGTGGCCAACTACCCACAATCTCTTGCACATATGTTTCTGAGACTAAGTATGGCAGCTTGTGTCATATATGTTGAGGGTCCTTTCACACCCTAATTGATACATTGTGGAAATCGGCCTTGAACTCTGTGAAGGCCCTCAACTTCTCGACAAGGTTAGGGACGACCTTGGCCACTGACTAATTACTATCCGAAGATCTATCCAGAAAATCTTCGATTCTATGATCCTCTCCAAATCCTTTGTCGACCATAGTGAAGCGAGCTTCGCTACCTCTGGTAACTCTTCTACCTGCGAAGGAAACTGACTATCCTATGGCAATCGCCATGCTACTAAGACAACGAGCAACAGGAGCTAAGCATAATGAAATGGTTTACTATCCTCCTGTGCTTCACAACGGTTCATGAGAAACTCCTTACAAAAATACTACTCCCAGTTATATTGTACTCACTTCACACACTGGGAAACCAATGACACTACTGGCATCAAAACTTCTTCCGCGCGGTATTTCCTCATAATCTTCCCTACTAATATTTGGGCAAAAAACTACACTACCTGGTCTTGAACGGATCGGATAGAATATCCGCGTGACTTCTTAACTAAACCAAATTCAGCCTTCATATTTTCTGCCAGCTCCTTTTCTCCATTTTCCCCTCCAAACTCCTTGACAAGGTCCGCCCTTTATAGGGAAGCTTCGTAATCTGATGGATAAGCATATCCAAGATAGGGATGGGTTTTCTAAACCATAAGCACCCATCATGCACCAGCATGAGCAACTAGCATACACACACAGTGTTCATAATGGACCTATGAAAATGTGGTATGTAAAGCATGTGCAACAACCTGCCCTACTCAACACCTTTGACTCATTTCATGGGTTCCAGCCATGTAACCCTGGTTTCTTCGTAATAGATCTTCTTCATGTATTTTTGAGTAGCCAAATGAGGGAATCTCTCATGGTCCATAAGGTCCCAATCCTCCATCTTTACAATCGAAATGTGATCTAAGACCATGCCTTCAAATTCAACATGTTCTGGTAAAAGGGCGTCGAGACCATAAAATTTCTGGGATCAGGGTATTTCATTACTTTTGTCATCCCTTTCCACGGAGGGATATACCCAGGGAGAAGTGTGATAGGCTCACCCTCTTCAGCATCTAACTCTTCCACTCCATGGAATTCTTCTTCCTCTAGGTCCACAATTTTCTCTGGCTACGTATCCTTCTTCTCCTTCTGCCAAACCTCTGAGTTCTTCCTTGGTGAATGTCTCACCGACACAAGTTTCTTTTGTTTCTCTTTGTAGCTGACTTCTTTGGCCTAGGTGACCTCGGCGTCATAGGCACAATGGGTGCAGCTTCCATAGATATGACTTCAGGGCCCTCCGCTTGAGAAAAAACAGCTTCGGAACTGGCTGGTGTGGACATTTTGGCAAGGATAATATTCTGGTTCCACTTAAGTAAGGTTGCAAATATTGGGCTTGAAGTTAAATCTTCCCAAAACTGTTAACTCATATACTTAAAACAAAAAGGCTCACAGACAATTCTCACAATGCAAAGTTTTCTTTGGCGGACCAACCTGTCAAATTTATAGGAGTTTTGAATTCAAATCCAGCCATTCCCTCCAATTTAAAACCATAAATGCATCTTTGGTGGCAAATCTCAAAATAATTTCATTGTAAATGGCACCTAACCACTCCTCTTAACAGAATTTTTGCCATCAAATCATGAATAGTAACTCCAACGACTACTTTTGGACCTATCTACGTGGTACCATCCTCCATGGCGCAACTCATCTAGCACAACTTCACCTATCGCACTCCTTGCTTCCAAAGCGCAATGTCCCTACTATGTTTTTCCCTTCTTCGGGCAGTGTAGTTTATAGGCCTGCAATCCCTTGCATCTGCCTTAATTACTAACATTGTCTTGCTACCATGTAGTCATTGTGTGTTATGAAATCAGCTCAAGAAAAGATAGAAAAGGTAGATGAACGCCTTAGAATTCAGCCTCTTCGAGGGCACAACCTCCTTTACATTACATAAATGAACAATTCTTGGATGATACAAATGAAAAGACCTTCTTTCTATATATAGGAGTCTAAGGGGTCATAACATAATCAGAGCCTACATAACAATAATAATTAAGGGCACAATAATAACAATAGTGGGCTTCTATGGGGCACAATAGTAACAATATGGGCACTACGTGGGTACATCAATGTAATAAGTGGGTTGTACTAATAACAATAAGGGGTTACACTAGTAGTATAGGGGCCTAACATGCCCCTCTGCTTGAAAAAGCATTGTCCTCAATGGTTGAGTAGTTCTTGATGCTTCTGTATAAAATTCTTGTCCTCCCATGTGGAATCTTCGACAGGTAAGTTCTTCCACTTGATGAGATACTCTGGAATTGATTGATTTCGTAGTTTTCAGGTGATTGTTTCTGTGACTGCTTCAGGTTCCAATATGATTTTTCCTTCCTTTTCAATTTCTGGGAATATTGTTTGAATTGGGATCTTTTGCTACTTTTGAATAAGTGGCCATACTTCTTCATCCTTCTTCCATTCATCCCTTGCTTCGTTTATCCAATCTGGTTGGATAATAGAAATAGCACAAAATAATGCTTCCACATCCTCATCCTTGAAGAGTCTTCCATTCGGTAAGGTCGCCATTTTTTAAGTGCATGTAGTATTGCCAACATTTCCTTCTCATAAATAGCTTGCTTGGGATGTAGCAGTAAAAATACCCTATCACCTACATCAAAACATTTTTCACTACGATGTTGATCTACCTGTTGTTTTGTTTGATTTTGCACCAAAGTGGCGTTATCCTTTAAAAGTTGGAGAACTTTTTGTTGATGCTTGATGTGATCTTCCACTGCCTGAACCTTTTTCTTCTTGATATATCCTTCTATCTCTAGAGTTTGAGGAGTGGTAATTTCTTCCAATCCTTTACAAGATATGGTCGGATTCATTTCTTGATGCTTGATGTGATCTTTCACTTCTTGAACATTTTTCTTCTTGATATGTCCTTCTATCTTGATAGTTTGAGGAGTCGTAATTTTGACCAACGAATTACAAGATATGGTTGGATTCATTTCTTCTTTCTCGATGTGATCTTTCACTTCTTGCACCTTTTTCTTCTTGAGATTTCCTTCTATCTTGAGAGTTTGAGGAGTGGTAATTCTTGCTAATGCTTTACAAGATATGGTCTGATTCATTTCTTCTTTCTCTGGGGTGGGGTCCTGGCGTATATCCTTTTCTTTTGATGTTTCTTGATCCTTTTCTTCCTCCTCTATATATTCTATGTAAAATACTTTCTTCTCAGCACACTTATGACCTTTAGTGCATTTGCTATCACAATTGTAACAAAGCCCTTTTTCTCTTTTTTCTTCCAATTGTTGTGGTGTAACCCTTGTAGGTTGTGGAAGGCTAGGAGAAACAACATTTCCATCTTTATAGTTGTGAGAGGTATGCTTCCTGGTTTCTATCATTTTTCTTTCCACTATGTCACAAAGCCCTTTTACTCTATCCTATTGTTGTGGTGTTTCTCTAAAGAAGGTCTTGCTCTTTGTATCCTCATAATGTGCTATCATTTCCTTCATGAAAATTGACCACGTAACAAGTTGTTTACGAGAACAAAGCCCTTCATACCATAAAAATTGATCTAGTTCTAAATATGAAGATGCAATACATACCTTTTGTAACAGTGGTACACCATGTAGATCAAAACATTTCTCCATATGCAGTATCCAATTTACCGGATCCTTGCCATCAAACTTCCTCATCTTTATTTTTCTTGATTTTAAGAGCTTGATCTTGAAACGACTGTAACTCTAAACTTTCGGATCTTTAAGTTCTAAAATTGCGACCTGTAGTAGCCCTCTGTGTCCTCTTTCCAATGCCACCGGTCTTATCCAAATTAGATTCTTGAAGGAAGACTTATGCAAAATCTCCCACAGTGACTTGATTATATACTAGTTCAGTAGAGCGAACTTGTACGACGTGCCACGAGTCACTATTTCGACCTTTGGCTCTGAAAAATATCTACAGATACAATATTTAATTCAGATGCAATATTTAATTCTTCTCATTTATCACAGGTTGATTATTTAAAATCTAAATTTTTAAAAAATTATCAAGATGATGAGACAACTGAAGTTCAACTATTGCTTATGCCTGAATTTTGAAATTATCAAGATGATGAGACAACTGAAGTTCAACCATTGCTTATGCCTGAATTTTGATCTTGCTAAAATTGATTGTACCAAGATTCCTCCACAAAGTCTTTCACACAAACTCTACTTTCCCGTCGATTGTTCTCAACATGATCGCACCAATTTTTATACATTACCTGTAAATATTTATTTACTTCTCTGGTATGTTTTAGTGTCAGTTTTAGAGTTTTAGAGTCAATTTAATTCAATGCCTACTTCTAAGTTATAATGTACATATCACTACTATTTTTTATTTCCCTAATAATCTTTGTTGGCATTTCAATGTTGACAACATAGTGGGAAAAAATGCATTAACTGATTCAGTTAATCTGGTTCAGGTTGACGAAAAAATATTGCAGTTTCAATTTATTGTCATTTTACAACATCTTGCTAGTTTTCTTCTCAAACCTTTATGATCCCACACAAATTCTAACATTTCCAATTAGCCAAATCTTTTGCCCATTAGCCAAATCTTTAAATTTCTAAGAATGATTTAAATTTTTCTTATTAGCCAAATATTTTGCCCAAAATTTCTTTCCAATCTCTAATATCTCTTCAAATTAATTTTAGAAACTCAATTCAATTTTGGTTGGAAGAACTATTGATGAAGGAGACCTAGTTAAATAATGATTTTCGTGACAGAGTAGCAGAATGGTTGGAGAAGTCATTTCATACAAAGTTTCCTACTAACAATAGCATTGTTATATTGCACATAATGTGTGGAATTGTGAATAGTTCATTTCTTTTACTTCCTCCTAATAGATTGACTCTTTTTAGAGTACTAATTTTTGGTGTGCATTTTTCTGCAAGACGTAAACAATATGAATGGTTACATTGGAAATATGAGTTTACGTAGTTCCAACTCTCCTTGCATATTAGAGTAGGGTAGATTAGGAGTACTTTTAGTTCTTATTTCTATTTTATTTCTCTTTTACTTATTAGATAATGCAAGTGTGAAATAATCAAGTGACATGCCTTTAATTTTGGAAAAGAATGGTTTAGAGCAATACCAATCAAAACAACTTGCTCATCAAGAATGTTCAAGGAATCATTTTAATATCATCATAATTTTACTAAGTTATGCTTTGGTTAATGTTTAACAATGAGTGTATACATGTGGTTTATTCTACATTTGTTTGGCTTTGCAAATTCACAAAATCCCTCTCTGTCAAAAACATTGATGTTAAGGTGATTTGGATTGATAATAAAGATGTGTTGATTTGGGAATATTTTGCAACTCAATTATATATATTGCTCCATTCAGATAACAAAAAGGGCACACAATGCAAAAGCTCGAAGTCATTCATATATATATATATATATATAATCACCACATAGGTTGGGAATTTTGCATTTTTCAATTGGTATTTAAAAAAGAAAATGGGGCTAACATATATTTATAGGACTTTCATCTGGTCGACATTATACAAATCATAATTTCTATGAAGGATATCAACAATTGAAATGCAAAAAATGTACACTCAAACAAATTTCATTGCAAATATCTTTATTCAACCACAAATCTAAAATTTTCGATGATCCCTTATCTTGAACGTGAAGTCATTTCTTTCCTAGCAAGTGTTTTTCTGCCTTGATGCTTACCTTAATCTAGTTTCAATAAATCTAATGATCATAGGCATGTGTCAACTCTGATAAAGAGTTAAGTTCTTCATGCTCTTTAACCTTGATCATGAGAAGATCTTACTTCTTTAAAACATAACTTGGAGAAAATCAAGATCCTTGAGGTAAATTATAATGAGATTATTGAAGGTAAATTTCATATGTTTATTTTCATCTTTCACTATTTTTCATTCTAATTTTAGTTTCAATTTTATTTTAGTATTTTCTAATTTAAGCTTTGTTTATGTAGGTATTTGTTGGTTACACAAAATGTTTGATTTTGTTGGCAAAATAGCCTAGAAATCCTTCAATTTACTTTGCATGCCTCCTAGTTCGGCAAAGCAGTTGTGTTGATGACCAAGTCGCTAACAAGTTACATCAGGGTGTCTTTGCGCCTTTTTCCTGTTTTCATTTAGTAACTTGTTAATTTTGTTTGCAAAACATATTGTAAGCCTCATCCCTAATACCCCGGATGCGGGTGAATTATGCTGCGAATAAGTTGATGGGACGAGGGTGGAGCAAGGCGGCTCAACACCTGCCCACCCTGTACGAGGAGATAAATGCTAAGTTGGGGAGGAGAGCCTGGCATGCGAGCCATTATACTCCCCCGTCAAGTGCTTCAGGTTCTTCATGCGCGTCCACTGCTATAGCTTCCTCCTTCGCACGCTGCTACTTGCAAGATATGGCGGCCACCATCAATGAGGCAGTTATGGTTGGGAATTTTCGAGGAGAGTCCACCCAGTATAAGGATAGGCTCGGCCCTGCATTAGCGGTGAAGCTTGGTGAGTCGTTGAGTTGGGATCATCCCCTCACCTCTGATCTTCTCATGGTTCTCTCTGTTGATATTGAGCCTGGGACAAGAACGCTCTGTCTGGTTTTTATTCTGGAGGTTCATAGGCTCGCTTGTTATCTCCAAGACTCTATCCGGGTTTCTAGCTCTGGGAGGCGGCATCGGAGCATATCATTCTTAATTTCGGGCCCCCTGTTCATTTGCCCTGTATTTTGTGCAGTCTTGGAAAAGGGCAAGTGGGAGAATGAGAAGAACAAGCCCTCTCGTCTCTTTCGGTCCTCTCCCATCTCTGTTGGTTCTCACGGTTTCAGTGCGGTCCCTGGCTGTAATCCTTCTGCTGCCCTTTCCACAATGGCTCATCTTCGTCAGAGAATGGGTGTCGTAGAGGCCAACCCAGGCGCGCCCCTATCGACTCCACTTCGGACTCGCCTGCCACCAGTGAATTGTTCACGGGACGATATCCAAGCACCCGTAGTGGGCGTGGAAGGCATCACGTCTCAAATCAATCTCGGGGGCCTCCTTCTTCGACAGGGTCTGCCATTTTCACATTCAATAGGTCTCTGCATCAGCCATGGAGTACTGCCCACATCTCCATGGTATTCTATGAAACTACGTAAATGGAGGGTTCTGACACTCATACGGGAGGTTCGGGTGTTGCTGTTGGTCCTCCCCCTGCATTCCAGCTTGGTATTGGTATGATGCCACAACATGTTTGAGCTGAACCGGGTGGAGGCATACAGGATACGGAGATGTTGCCTGTTGATCCCGAACCTTCTGTTCAGTTCACTGCTCCTGTTGATGATGAACCGAAATTCGGCTGGTGCCGAATTGTGGAGGAACAGCCTGACGAATAGCCTGCTCTCGCTGACGGTGGTCTACCTTTTTGGTTATGTTTTTGGCAATCCTCAGGCTAGTATATTTTGGTATCTCGGTTATGGATATCCTTTGGTTTCTACTGTGCGGGTCTCCTTTTTTTTTATGTATGGGTCTCCATGTGGTGGGTTCAACACTGGGTCATGCGTTTTTTCCTCTGGAATGAGGCTTGTGTTATTTTCTGGAACGATGGCTCTTATCAGAGCAATGATCTGACTTCGATCACTCTGTAAATATTTTCCCTTTTTCTTAATAGAATTAAGTTTACTTAGACAAAAAAAAAAAAAAAAAAAAAAAAAAAAAAAAAAAAAAAAAAAAAAAAAAAAAAAAAAAAAAAAAAAAAAAAAAAAAAAAAAAAAAAAAAAAAAAAAAGCCTCATCCCTAATAGATAATTATTAAGGCTTTTCAATTAAGGCTTATCTTTGAGGCAAGCTATTTATAAGACAAGGGACATCTTGATGTGACCTCATATTTTACTCACAGTTGCTCCCTAGATTTAGGATTTCCTTTTTAATTAAAAAATCGTAATTAATTAAAATCTTACAAGACATAACTAATCACTCAACCTAAATGAGAATGAACATATTAACTCTCTATTCTTTCTCCTTATGTTGAGATCTCTTTCTCATTTTGTCTTGTTTAAGTTTTCAAGTTTTCATGGCTTCTACTTTACTTTGCTTTCCAATTTGTTTTCTTCCTTTCCTATGTAGTTTTCATTATTCCTCCTTAAGTTTTCATTTTTTCAACGGTTGCATAGTTTTACGTTTCCAAGAATTGATTTCATTCTTTTGATTCAGATAGCATATTGTGATATTTCCGAAATCTATATGGGGGAAATATTTTCCTATGCGACATCAATTAGTTTACATGAGTAATCTTTACTATAGCATTACAATAGGATTTCATCTATCTAAAGGTCATCCTTACCAAGTTTTCACTTTTCTCTCACATCGACCATTATCTATGAGGAACATTAAGATACAATTCAATATTAGAAGTTCACCCTTATAAAGGAACGAATTGTCTAAATTCTTTACTTTGAATCCCTCCCATGCCTCTCCATAATTAAATCTTATACTTTGGTAGATGAAGAGAAGACTAGTGGGGTCAAACTTAACTAGTATCACATATATTTTTTAAAATAGAAAACCTTTTGTATTGCCTCGCTCTCTTCACTCAATTGCTAAAAGCAATTCTCCAAATATGTTAATCAAAAGGGTGGCACATAAGAGAGTTGAAAGCACATACGTGTGGGAAGTACAAGTAAACTCGTCGGGGGTATAGATGCTCGCTGGAAGCAAGGCCATGCTTGTATGTTATCGAGACACCTTCATCGGGGCTATGCACTCTCACGGGCAAAAAAGTAATGTCAAGAAAAAGAGGTAATTTTATTCTCAATAGATGCAAGCTAATCTTAAAAAAAACCTCCCAGCTATCTTTGTTATCCAATAGTAGAGAGATGATTCAAAAAAAAAAAAACCTATATTTGGATTCCTTGTTTTAGAACTAGGCATTCAAGTACTTTCTTTTCTTAAGAGCTTATCTTACTTTGATTTCATCTTACGTGGCACCTTTAGAAATGGTGTAATATGCGAGAATGTTTGGGAAGATTTTATTTCGATCTCTGATAAATTTAGCCATATTATCCGAACTAGAGATAATTGCTTAGTCACATGTGTCACAAATTATTGAGGCTTTAACCACCCCCCTTAATTTCTTTGAAATTAGGGGGTCCCACATGTAAATTTTGGCTAATATCGCTTCTATAATGCTTTGATTTTGCTAATTTTGGGTGATTTTACTTTTCTTACTTCTCATTTTGATGATTTCATTGCTTGAGTTTTGTTTTCAACTTTCCAACGGTTCAAATTTTACTTGATTCTAACTTACGATTTGGATGATATCCTTGGTCAAAGTTTGGCCAATTTCATTGCCTAAGCATTAAAATATGTAAATATGTATTTTATTATGTTTTTATAAATTATAAATTATAAATTAAGTTAATTTTAATATGTAATAAAATTTAACTATTGTACTGAGATTTCTTTGATCCATAATGAATTAAGCAAAGTCTTTCGATAGAAATCACATAAGAGAAATTTTTAGTTGACATATTTCAAACCAACAAGTGTGGTTCATCATCAGGACCATATGAAGAGGTAGACCATGGCAAAGGCTTAAATAGAGAGCAATGTAGAGACATTATTTCAAGTAACAACTATATTTGAACAATAATATTTAAATTACGATATTAATATATTAATGTATTAAAAAAAATATTATGGCTATATTAAACGGCGAGTTTTTGAAAAATAATATTTTAAATAATGATATTAGGTTTATTAATTTATTAAAAAATATTAAATAGGTTAACGGCTATATTAAACGACTAATTTTTGAAAATTATATTTAAATTAATTTATTAAACAAATATTACTAGTTTTTGAAAATATATTAAATAATAATATTAGTTTATTAATTATAAAAATATTAATAGGTAACAGCTAATTTTTGAAAAAAATACTTAATTATTATTAAACAAATATTACTAGTTTTTGAGAATAATATTTAAAACAAAAAAAAAAAAAAACAAACAACAAAAATTATAATTAAATATATTTGTGAATGTAATTATTTCCACATCTTGTAGTAATGTTGATATCAACCTAGATCCATCTTAACTCTGGATCTACCAAGCGCCGATAGGGATCAAAAACCACCAATTTCAAACTTTTCATGTATATTTTATAGTTACAACATTAAAAAAAAAAAAAAACAAACAACAAAAATTATAATTAAATATATTTGTGAATGTAATTATTTCCACATCTTGTAGTAATGTTGATATCAACCTAGATCCATCTTAACTCTGGATCTACCAAGCGCCCTAGCGGATCAAATATCTTTTCACTCTAAAAGAGGTTTCAATCTCAAGATATTTGATCGCTCTCAGCATTTGGTAGATCTGAAGTTAAGATGGATCTAGGTTTGATTAATTTCCTCTTTTAGATAGGCTATATTTCATATGAATACCATGGGTTCTAATAAACCTGGAGCTCAAAAACCACCAATAACTTGACCAAGTCAAGTTTACCTTATTATTTTAGTTTAAAGGCATTTTTGTTTTAACATGGAGTTATTTTTATTTTTATTTTTAATTCATTTTTGACCGAGTAAAAATGTTTAACATAATGTTATTTTTATTTTTATTCTTATGTTATTTGACCAAGTAAAAGGTTTACATAACATAACATGACATGACAACATCTCTTCCATACTGAGTTGGAGTGCGCCTCTCGTCACAATAAGATTCTAGATATATGTTGTGTGCGAATTTACTGATGCCCTACATTTTCAATGGCCTCACCACCCATCAACAGGGACTCAAGTAAAGCATGATAGTTCATAAAAGAGTGATGAGGTATTTATAAAGAAAGAATCAACTAGTGACTGTTAATATGAATGTTTTTTTATTTAAGGCTCAACTTTATATTACTGATGCAAAAAGGTACAGAGAGTTTGTCTATGTGTTACTAATTGCCCTGTTTGGAAGTCGGTTGAATAACACAAACTAAGCTTCTTCAAATTGCAAATATTTCTTCTAACTAGCTTATCCAACAAAATTAAAGATTGAGTAGTGCCAAAGCTATTGTGCCATAGGTTACAAAAAGGTTGGCTCTGTTTTGGAGAGCCAGTTAGACGAAGGCAAAGTTGATAGGCATTCTCCATGAATAAACTAATGCATTATAGAAAACTATGGTATAACCTGGGACTAACCATGTACCTACATCCTTTGAGGAATCTCGTGTTGTGAACTTGTGAGCAGCTGCCTAGCCACCAATCATCACAGAAGCATAAGTCATTGTCAAGTGATGCAGGAGCATTCACCCAAGAGAAAATCGTTGTAATTAAGTAGACATAGGGGGTCATGTATTTTTAGGAAGTTGGATTCCTAAGTGACAAATTAATTTAATATTATGCTTTTAAGTGAATTAATTAGATAATGGGAGGAAATTGTAAGTGCTCTCGAATAAATGAGAACATGAGTGGCAATAATGACAAAAGAGCCTAAAATCAATTAGGACTCTTAGAACTGTTCATGATTCAAGGAACTAAGGAGAGACTTTAGGAATTAATTAATTAGAAGTGGACATAATGGACAAAGGATTTAGGAATCGATTCAGTAGATATAGGAGTTGAACTAGGATAGTTCAACAGAACTCCTGGCATATATGTAAGCCTACGGGCAGAGTCAAAAGAAGAGGCCACTGATAGTTGAAAATCAGGCCTGTGCGAGACAAAGAAGTCTCTAATGTAATATTTGTTTTTACATATATATACATAGTTTATTTCCTGACTGTGTTAGTATGCTGAAGAAGTATTTCATGTATGAATTACTTGTGAATTCGTAGGCTCTGCAATAAGTTGCAGGTAGAAATTCTGAAGGGTGCAGAGGAATGGAGTTGATTCAGAGGAATCATAAAAGGATCCTTAAATCAAATTGAGGAAAAAAGTGAAGCTCTGAGGTGGAAGTGAAGTGAGATTCACAGAGGAGTAAATCTCAGGAGGATTTGTGCAATAAAATAGCAAGAAGGCTAAAACCTTTGAAGAGGAGCAAACCACAAAAGAACTGAAGTCTGGCACAAAAACTAAGTGAAAAAGGAAGATCAACAGTCCAGATGACGTCATTGAGGAGCAAGTGGAATGTCGCATCGGCGGAGTTATTTGTGTAAATTTGGGGCTGCAAGCAAAAAAAACCCAAGTTACACTAAAAATCGGCACAAAACAGAGTCAAGATTGGAAACCAGACTTGAAACTTTATAAAGGTTGGTTTATACCCTTATTGGGTCCGAGCGATTGGTCAGATTGGCATATTGGAGTGGAAAGGGCCGACTTAGAGGAGAGCGATTGCGATATCGCGATAGATCTTGGACTGTCGAATCAAAAGTCCAGTTCGATGGCCCAGATCTAATCGCTAATCGCATTGTCGAAGCTGTCAAGGGATTTGGCAATATCACCGATATGCAATAATCAGAGATCGGAGGGATAGTTCAAAGGGAAGGCGGACCCAATGATATTCGTGAACGCGAATATATAAAAATTGAGATCCGGCTATGTGTGTCGGAGCGGGTTTTCTCGTTATCCCTTTGTAGTTATGTTAAAGTGATGCAGCCGATTCTAAAGGGAAATTGCATATCGAAAAACGAAAGGTATATATGTATGCATGACCAAGGAAAGATGTGATGGCCAATTGCAATAAGATTAGCCTCGGGGAGTGTGCAGAGACCGTACCAAAGCGGGAAAAAGGTATGGTTGCATGGTTTTCCTTTGTAAATGACATATAAAGGAAAATTAGTGCCGATAGAGTATTTTATACGAGAAGCATATATTAACCAAGGTTTACCAAAGGGGAAAGGTTATATATGCGGGTATGAAGGGTTAATGAGAGATTTTTAAGCTCGATAGGAAAGATTTAAGAGAAAGACTTTAATAAGACATATGAGAAGGAGAAGGGGTGATTTAAGTTCCGATAGAGGATTTAAAGCGGGGTGATTAATTTCCTATGTAAAGGAAAAGGTGGGTTAATGTGTAGACTTCAGCAAGTCTATGAATCATTCTGCATTAGAGTAAAAGAGGGCCTTAACCATTAGAGGTTGGAAGATTTGATTCCTTTGTGAGTCAAATACTTGGGATAGTTGTGTTTATGCATTTTTATGCATACTGTGGGTATGTGCGGGGGTAACCCTGCATCATTAGTGGTATCAGAGCTAGGTTGAAGTCAGAGCAAAATTGAAATCAGAGCAGGTTTGAAATCAGAGTGGGGAAATACTTCTTATGAGAGGAGGTTGCACACAGAAGAAGGTAATGTGCATAAGGCTACAATAGAAGACTGTAAGGGGAACTTTTGAAGTTCTAGAAGATTGTAGCATTCCAACAAAGGCTTGGAGTAAACAGAAATAGAGGATTCCTTGAAGGAAAGAGAAAGCAAGATTGCTTAATGCAAGTTCTGAAGGAAAGAGGACTTGGAAACAAAACAAAGGACAATCCATTCAAAGTATAGGTGGAATGGTGAAACAAGATCATGCTGAGATCTTGAAAGTGAGGTAATATGTTCAGTTTTAAATTGAGAATGTGTGTTTATATACAAATGCACAGGTGACAAAAAGAGAAGGCGTGAGAGGAGAACCAGATGTGTTCTTGAAGATAGAGTAACGAAAATGTAGGTTTTAACCCTGTACAGAAATTACCTGCATACGAATTCTAAATCACAGGAAAAATAAAAATGCGAGAGCATAACACATATACACAGAGATTTCCCACTGGATCCCAAAACTGGGACTACCAGCTTGATTTTTCATTATGTTCCTTTCAATGTTACAATACATATTTATACATGCCGAAGCATCCAATACCATGGACCGAAAACCATCGCGTCCAAAACAATGGACCGAAAACCATCGCGTCCAAAAAACATGTGCGAAAATCATGCACAAAACCATAGGTGGGTCCGCCCAACCTAACATAGGGTCCAAAACCAAAATTTTCCGGGGCACTGCCCCAGACCCCATAAAGTGGGGTTACGGGTACCCCTCAAACCCCCTGTTTACTATGTGGAAAGAATATAACAAAACCCAACAATTTGATGATTAAAAAAGGATTTTTATGCTTAGATTGATTTGATAGGTTAATAACATAGAAGATCTTCAGAAAAAGGCCATCAAGCACTTTGGATCTCACCTCTCCCTCAGTGGAATCATGAGCTGGGACCAAGGTGACCTTGCTGACACCAAAAACATTATTTTTGCTTCACCATGCAATTAGTAGTGTTAGATTCTTAGTTGCCGAACTTGATATCAATTTTGGTTGCATTCTTAGGTTTATGATTGCTTAGTTGCATAGTTATTTCACCTAATTTTGCTGCAAATAAACTTCTGTTCATTTCCTTTTGCTGTTACTTAGGTCAGATTAGAGTGAAGTAAATAGGTCATAGGTTTTCTAAGTGTTTGTTTGTTCAATTTGAAAAATAACTTGCAGAGCGCCTCTCATACTTCTCCATCTACCCATACTCCATCCAACCTACCTGCTTCATCCTCCATTTTAGATCCTTGCCTTACTTTTTCCAAATTCCCTCACGTTCACCTACTTTCCATATTATTGTGTAGCATTTCCTTATCTCTCCTTGAACAAATCCAACCGTCCTTATCACTCCTCAGCTCCATCCACCAAAACCTGGACCTTCTCACACCATTATCTCACCTCCATACCCACTCCTTCATCTTTATCCCTCCATCCATCCTCCAAAATCCCATTTTTGAACATCCTGTAGAAAATTACAGACATCCTGTAGAAATTCCAGAACATCCTGTAGAAACCCTGCAGACTTCTTGTAGAAGCTCACAAAAGTGGTCTCTTGATCGCCAAACTCTGTGAAACTCTCTGGAATGGTGCTAGGGACCCCTTAGGCCCTCTCTGAACCTTCCCAACCTCCTGCAAACATTTTCTCTCACCGATCCACAACTACACAGTCAAAAACAGTGAAAGCACATGCATGATAATTTTGACAACTTATTCAAAGATACAAAAAGATGTTTTCTACAGATAGTGATAACTTTGACATGTGCATTTTACCTTCCTAGAAGTCAATGGCATCTCTTTAAGTAGCTTGCATCCTCTTTTTCGCTTTAGTAGGGCTAGCTGGTAAAATTAGGGTTTGCTAGGGTTTGCGTTTTCTTTTAGCTTTTCAGTTTCTTTCCACAAGTAGATTAGCTTCCTTTGAGTTAGCTTTCATCCATTAGTTAAAAAGCTTCTTCTCGGAGCTCATAGAAGTTGGCTTAGGCCCCTAGTGGACTTGTGCCAGATGACCAAGTGATCGTTGCGGCAAGAGCTAGTACTTGTGCATACAGCACCGTTGCTTCCAAGTTTGTTACGAACTACCGGGTTGATAGAATTAAAGAAGGGAGTCCCAGGAGTTGCAACATTATTGTTGCAATACTGGGGCCCACCACTCTTTTTGGCGCCGTTGTCGGGGAAGCGTCACAGTATTAGTGATTGATGCTTTTCTTCTATTTTCCACTACAACCTTCTACTAAGTAGTTTATTTCATTTCCATTCTACAATTTCATTTCCGCAAAAGTAGACTAGACACTTCCCGCTTTCATAGATTAGCATTTCAATTCCGCAATTTCAATTCTGCAAGCATAGATTAGCATTTCAATTCCACAAGCGTAACCTAGCATTTCATTCCTGTAATTTCATCTGAGAAAAATAGATTAGTCATTTCCTGGTTTCATTTTAATTCCGCATTTTCATTTCAGCAAGATAGTTAGTTACAATTCAATATATTTTAGTTTTGTAGGTACAATAAAAAAAAAAGCAAAGATCAACCAAAAAGATTTTCTTTCATGCCTTGTAGGAGTAGAGATACGTTAGAAAAATGATTGCACAACACCCCCACTACTTCACACAACCAACCTTCTCTCTTCTTCGATGGCTGTGATTAAGAAGAAACCCTGGGCGGGCATCAAGGCATCTTTAAAGAACCTCTAGGGGAGAAGAAGAAGAAAAAATTCCATTGGAGCAAATGGCTACAAGAAGAAATGTTGGGAGCAGTACTTTTTCTTCCAACTTAATCCTTAGAGGTGAATGTGAGAATCTGATGGAAGATTTCAAGAGAGAGATGAGGCAGTTTCTTGCCATGCAACTGGATGCTTTACAGATCCAAAGGAAGCAAGAGGAAGCCAAGAGGGCTTCGGCCATCTTTTGTCCCAGGTGCACTAGAAAGCATCCTAGGCATGAATGTCCATTGCAGTCTATAGAAGTGTGTTTCGTCTGTGAAAATGATCATCCTACAGATCAGTGCCCTTCCTTACCCAGAATCAAAGTTGCATATCAGAGGGCCAAAGGAGTCACTGAACCACTTTATTATATGAATCAAAGGAGGCCACATGGACCCATAACTTACCAGCAGGGGATGCAAGGGACATCCCAGACCTATTATAACCCCTATCAAGCCACTTCCATGCCTTCTTGGGGTCCCTCTGCTCATCCTTCTTGGTCCACACCCCCTCCTTGGTCGTATCCTCCTCAAAATCATGCTCAAACAGCCGCTCATCCATTACACTCTTATGCTTAGCCACAACCTCAGTGGAATGCACCTCATCAGGGGTGGAGGCCCCAGTACAACACTCCTCCCGTTCCTTTTCCTCCACCACCTACTCAACCATAATCATCACCTCCTGCTCCACCAAGGAAACCCCAAATGCCTGCCCAACCACAACCCCATCTACATCCATCTCAAATATACACCCCCACTCAACTACCTGTACCGCCATTTCCAAACCCACACATTGGAATAGCTCAACCCAATTGCAAAGCTGAGACACAACATGTCCAAACGACTCCTATTAAGCTCAATGATATTCACCATAGCTCAGGAAGAGTATTACAAAAAAGAGATTATCTTGAAAGCATTGAAGGACCACATCCAGCAAAAGAAGATTCAAAAGAAGAGATCAAAGAACCATGGGCTGCACTTGATGAAGAGAAGACATCAAAATCAGAGATCGAGAGAGTTCCCTCATAGTTACCATCAAATCTTCCATGTATTTAAGAGAAAACTCAACAAAAAGAGGAAGATGAGAAGGTCATGGTAGAAGGTGACATGAAGAATGATCCAGATCAGCAAAAGGACCAAGGATATCAGAGCTATATTGAGATATGGTTCCAAACGGTCACTAAGTTGTAGCAGTACTCTCTTCCTCAGCTATGTTTGATCCCTCCAAAGTCAAACCAGTTGGTCTCTGAAATCCAGATAGTTGTCAAAGCATGCATTTCAAGCCGCCACATCATTGTGTCTCTAATATCGATGTGCACATGGCTCCATTGGAAGCATTCTTATACTTGAAAATGATTTTGTTTTTCAAGTGGGGTAGGGTAGAAAAAAAAAAAAGAGAGAAAAAATAAAAATGAGAAGAAAATAAAAATCTGAGGTGAAAATCTCCTCGGAGGCACATTAGATTGGCTCATTGATTCAAAACCTCCATGAGGCAGTCAATGGATTGGAAAAAAAAAGAAAAGAAAAAGAAAAAGAGAATAAGATCACTGGGTGAAAACCTCCCTTGGAGGCGCCCAGGGCAGACAATTAGGGTGAAAACCTCCATGAGGCGCCCTAGTTGTTTTAAAAAAAAAAGGGAAAAAAAAAAACAGGACTAATCTCTGTGAAAAATTGTAGGTTGCGGTGAATACTTTGCAGGAAAAGAGGGGCACGCAAAACGAGGATAGGGGTCCATACCAGGCTCAAGGACACCCCTTCAGACACCCCCTCCATGGACACTCACCTCTCCTAGGATCTGGTCACATTCGGGTTGAGATTGGGCCTTCTATAGGAAGTTTTGGGCTTTCTACAGGAAGCTACAGAGTTTTCTATAGGAAGCTACAAGCTTTTCTACAGGAAACATCCTGTAGAACCTTCGGACGAGCCAAATTCGATTTTGGAGGGGCATCTGAAGGTTGGAATCTATTGGTTAGACCTGCAGCCACATCCATGCTTCCATCCCTCACCCTTCTCCATCATTTTTTCCACCTCATTGTACTTCTTTCATGAAAATTGTGCTTCTACAGGAAGTTCCTGTAGAAATTACAGAAGGTTGGAAATGGATTTAGAAAAAAAGGCAGTTTGGCGAACATGATAGCTTCCAAAAGGGTTCATCAGTCCTCCTACCTTTTTCAAACTCCTCCTCCGTCATTACCATGCCTGCATCATAGCCCAAGCTCATCTTTTTTACCATGCAAAAACTTGCAGAATGCTTTGAAGAAAAAATACATAGAACAGAATTTGTTTTTTCCCTAGCTTGAAAACCGTGCATCCATTTGCAAAACCGTTATGGGGAAGTTGTATAGGGATGATGGCAACATGCCCAAGCAATTTTAGCCAATTCTGGTGCACGATTCCCAAGAAATCAGCCTCCATCACCTTCAACAATTTTTGCATTTTCTCCATATCCGTGCATCCATTTCAAAACCTGTTTCATGGGGAGATGCATATGGGTGATAGTAACCTACCCAAGCAGTTTCAGCCAATTTTGGTGCACGGTTTCCGAGAAATTGATCTCTGTAATTGTCAGCCATTTTCCATTTTTCTCGAAATTTTTGCATCCATTGATCGCAATTTTTCTATGGGCAGTGTATAATGATGATAGTAACATGCTTAGAAAGTTTCAGATCAATCCGGTCTATCATTTGGGAGTAATGGAGAAAACAATTTTTGTCCTGTGAAAATTCAACATCAGCAGCTTGAAGGTGCAAGTTTGAACGTGGAAACGAACTCCTGCAGCTTAGATCCAGCCAGAGGATACCTGCACAAGAAAAATAACCACAAATCAAACATCAAAAAGCTTATAGCATAAAGGATCCAGGCATGCAGCAACGAAATATGGGCATGCAACAGCAGAAACGAACCCAGCAGCACGTTGACTTGCAGGTATGTGTCTAAACCAGCTCCTTTATTTACATCAATATGATTCGAAAGTGCATAACGAATGAAGTGGTGGGATTAAGCCGATAGTTCCTTTTCCAATTCTCTAGTGTTCAGCCAGGAATCATGCAACGTACGTGTTAGACAACTCACGTGAAATTAAAAAAAACAGGTAGTGTTGGTCGTTTGAACTCCAGTGCAACTGATTAACAAGAAGAGAACATATAGTTCATCATAACACTGTAGTTTGCATGTGGCCACGTACACCTAGCCACCTCACTCCTTCACCACGAATCACGCCGAAATTAAATGATGCTCGGCTGAAACTCTCACCACTCTTTGTTCAACTGTGGTCACAACTGAAGCACACGTCCAGATCAGTTAACCAGTGGTCCTCTGTAAGATTCCTGCCTAATTTCTCGAGATTTATACCATTTTTTAAAAAGTCTCCCGCCTATCAGGCTCTACAGGAAGCATCGTTTCATTCTATAGGAAACACAGAAAACAACCATGCAGAAAGAGAACCTGGGATTTTCAACGAATTTCAAGCTCAAAACGAGGTAGGATTGGGGAAACTTCTTTGTGCATGACTTGTTGGTGCAAAATGGTGAATTGAAAACGGCATTAAATTGGAAAATGAGAGTAAGAAGTCTACCTATGCATTGAGAACAGTGGAAGTCTGCCTGCATGATTCACTGAGTTTACCCATTTTTTTTCCTCTGCATCCGAAATCTCCTCATCAGTTTAAAATAATAATAATAATAATAATAATTCCCTTGCAAAGAAGACATGCAATAGTAGAGACTGACCTGTGTGTGTGGAAAAACCTGAATTTACATATCTATCAATGTGTTGGAAAAAATCAATGTCCTTATGCTCTGCTCTGTAAAAAATTTCTTTCATAACAGACAGACGAATTCTAGGTGACAGCAGTTTTAACACAAGGGAATTATTGTCATTTGATGTTGTAAGGAGCATGAAGAATTCCTTATTTGGTCTCAAAAAAAGAAGAAAAATCAGCTATCCTCTGTCATAGTGAAATGACTATTTCCATGAACAATTTTCCTTTTTTCGGTTAAAACACAAGCTCAACACCGTGCCAACTGAAGAAATTGAGAATAACATTGATGAGGGAGCACAAGACATTCAAGTAGAGGGAAAAACAAAGGAAGAATAGAAGGAAAAATAGGAATTTGACATGACCGTTGAGCATGAAACAAAAAAAGGACACAACAGCAAAAACAGAGAGGGTGAAAAAGGAAAAAGGTTGGGAAGAAAAAAGGCCAAGAAAGCCCAAATGAAAGTTATCACAACCAAGGCAACCACACAGAAGCTGAAAGGAAAGACACCCCCTAGCCAAGCATACTGAAACAGTGGAAACAGTTTCTACAGGAAGACAGAAAATAGTCGACACAAGACTTTCTACAGGAAGTATGGAAACAGAGGAACAAAAAGGAGAAATCTCTTTAGATTTTAGCCAGGGAGGCAGAAGTTGTGCTGGCTACCCTTAACACATCTCCAAAGCAATAAAAGACAGTGAAAGAGGGAGCCTTCCATGTATTTTAAGGCAAGAAGGAGCATGCGGGTAAAAACTGGCAGACCCCAACCACAATCAAAAGAGCCAATTACAATTGTAGATGCCCCAGCTACACAAA
The DNA here is from genome assembly GCA_000404065.3 of Pinus taeda. NCBI lineage: Eukaryota > Viridiplantae > Streptophyta > Pinopsida > Pinales > Pinaceae > Pinus > Pinus taeda. The sequence goes on from APFE030603212.1 coordinate 253,800, forward strand.
AGGAAAAGTCTCCTTCAAAGAGATCCATCATCTATGAATGAGGAAGCCAAAAGCCTTCACCTAGAAAGAACAAATTAAGATGATGGACTCAAAGACAGTTCTATAGGAAGCTGAGACAGTTCTACAGGAAGCTGATAATTCTCTACAGGAAACTCGGGCTAAGCTAAGAGAGACCAAGAAATTGGAGGAAAAAGCGACCAAACAGTCACAGGAAGAAGGAAAGACAAGGAAACCTCTGATGAACAACAGAGAGAGGGCAAGCTGCAGGCTAAGGTTGAGGCTTTAACAAAACTGCTACAAGAAAAGGAGCACAGGCAGTGGGAAGAAGCAGAGAGAAAAGCATCGTTTCATGACCGAGAAGAGGACATCACTTCAAAAGCTTGGCATGACAGGGAGGCCACCGAGGCCATCAGAGATGAAGAGATAGATTAGTTGCTCAGAGGATGAGCAACACATTCAGTAGGGGGGTGATGATGAGCCCCAAAAATGGATAATTATATGGGCTCATTCAGCCTCCTAATTCGACTTAATCCACCATTCTCATTATTCTATTGCATGTTTTTTATTATATTTATGCTAATAGAGTGAATTGGGTTAGTCATTATGCCAACAAGTCTAATGGGAGCTTTGTGCAGTGTTTTGGTCAATTTTGAGACAAAATCAAAGGTTTTAATGAGCACTTGGCAGCCAAATTTGTGGAAGAACAAGGGAGAGGATTTTTAGGAAGGTGTCCCCTTCATTTATGGGCCATTACCTCGAATTATCCCACCATCATCTTGGAGTTCAAGGGCCACCAAATTGATTATCACAAGGGCAGCCAAGCAATGTCCAGTAAGGACTGCTGTTAACTGCAAGTTTTGGGCAGCCGGTCCCAAAAGTTTAGGAGGACTGTTGGGGTCCTCAATTTGTATAAATAAGAAGGATAGGGCCTCATTTGGGTTAGCCAGTAGTTAGTCACTTTGTAGGCAGAAGTTAGCTAGTTTGTAGTTGATTTTAGTCATTTCTTTTAGGCAGAGGTTAGCCTCTGCATTCAGCACATTTTCAAGCTTTCCTTATGGACAATTTTTGGAATGTACTTATTCTTTTGATTCAATAAAGATGAATCCAGCTTTGTACCAGCTCTAATCTCTCTTAGGAGGCTGTAGCTCTTGGGGTTGGGCCCATCTCAAGTGCCCAGTACCTCCTTTGTTTACCTTTATGTGTTTTTGTTGCATTCTTGGAATAAAATCTGTTATTTAGATTTAAGTCTTGTTTTGTTATTTAGATTGCGTTTGATGATTAAAAAAGGATTTTTATGTTTAGATTGATTTGATAAGTTAATAACAGAGAATATCTTCAGAAAAATGCCATCAAGCACTTTGGATCTCACCTCTCCCTCAGTGGAATCATGAGCTGGGACCAAGGTGACCTTGCTGCCACCAAAAACATTGTTTTTGCTTCACCATGCAATTAGTAGTGTTAGATTCTTAGTTGCCGAACTTGATATCAGTTTTGGTTGCATGCTTAGGTTTATGATTGCTTAGTTGCATAGTTATTTCACCTAATTTCGCTGCAAATAGACTTCTGTTCATATCCTTTTGTTGTTACTTAGGTCAGATTAGAGTGAAGTAACTAGGTCATAGGTTTTCTAAGTGTTTGTTTGTTCAGTTTGAAAAATAACTTGCAGAGCGCCTATCATACTTCTCCACTGCTGATACTCCATCCAACCTACCTGCTTCATCCTCCATTTCAGATCCTGCCTTACTTTTGCCACGTTCCCTCACGTTGACCTACTTTCCATATTATTGTGTAGCATTGCCTTATCTCTCCTGGAACAAATCCAACCCTCCTTTTCACTCCTTAGCTCCATCCACCAAAACATGGACCTTCTCACACCATTATCTCACCTCCATACCCACTCCTTCATCTTTCTCCCTCCATCCATCCTCCAAAATCCCATTTTTGAACATCCTGTAGAAAATAACAGACATCCTGTAGAAATTCCAAAACATCTTGTAGAAACCCTGCAGACTTCCTGTAGAAGCTCACGAAAGCGGTCTCTTGATTGCCAAACTCTGTGAAACTCTCTGGAATGATAATAGGGACCGCTTAGGCCCTCTCTGAACCTTCCTAACCTCCTGCAAACATTTTCTCTCATGATCCACCTCTGCACAGTCAAAAACAGTGAAAGCACATGCATGATAATTCTGACAACTTATTCAAAAATACAAAAAGATGTTTTCTTCAGATAGTGATAACTTAGACACATGAATTTTACCTTCCTAAAAGTCAATGGAATCTTTTTAAGTAGCTTGCATCCTCTTTTTAGCTTTAGTAGGGCTAGCTGGTAAAATTAGGGTTTGCTAGGGTTTGCGTTTTCTTTCAGCTTTTCAGTTTCTTTCCGCAAGTAGATTAGGTTCCTTTGGGTTAGCTTTCATCCATCAGTTAGAAAGCTTCTTCTCAAAGCTCATAGAAGTTGGCTTAAGCCCCTAGTGGACTTGTGCTAGCTGACCAAGTGACAGCTGCGGCAAGAGCTAGTACTTGTGCATACAGCACCGTTGCTTCCAAGTTTGTTACGAACTACCAGGTTGATAAAATTAAAGAAGGGAGTCCCAGGAGTAGCAGCATTATTGTTGCAATACTGGGGCCCACCAACTATTAAAGCCTTAATCAATTATTTCCTTTCCTTTTTTGTTGTTGAGGGGAATCCATTGTGGCTGAACCATTGAGTCCATCTCATAGTTCCCCTTCGTTGTCTGATATTGAAGGGCCCTCACAAGGAGTTCATCCAGAACTTCCTCAGTCACTTGATGATCAAGGTGTTGAACATGGAATTGTTTTGAGTATCCAACCTTTGTCTTCTCACCCGCCTCCATCAGATTCCTAGCCACCACAAGAATCTGATCTGGATTCCTCTGATAATCCTATCTAGACACTTGAGAGTTTGCAAACTCTAGAAAGCCCGTAAATACTGGTTGTTTATCCACCGAACCCATTGTTCGATCTTGTTGTGATATCTCCAAAGTGTTCGTATAGTCCATAGAATTGGCCTAGTGTTCCTTTGGAGTTATCTCCTCGTACATTTATGGTTCCTCATCACCAGTTGTTTCAATCTATGGAGTCAGAGGGTGAGATCCCAGTCTCCTCTCTGGGTCATTCAAAAGTTTCCACTACCCACACTTCTCACATAAATGATGACCAGGGATATGAGTTCCCTCGAGAAGGCTTCTTTTTTATGGGAAGAGTCCTGTCTCTTTCTTATCCTAAGTTTAGTGAGCCCATCTTACCACATGGTTATACCTCTCTAGCTTAGTTGGTTTCGGGCACTCCTAGTGCCCCGTCATTGTATCAGAACCCCATTTGGTCTTCTGGCATTATGCCTTTTTTAGGTCCATTCATTCAAAACACGACCTATCAACCGATTGTGCAAACTACAGTCACTTCAGTTCCAGTTCAACCTACCATTCTGAATCAACCTGTTTTGTCATTTTGACCAACTCTTTCAGTTCAACTAACGATATCAAGTCAAGTCTCAATAAGTTCTTCTATCCCTCTCGCGAGTGGAAAGATTGTGCCACCACATGGGAGGCAAGATCCAAATCTCCCCATGATGTCTAGCAAAACTAGTGTGAGTGGATTACAAAATCACATGGTTGGAATGAATCAACCCTTTTATGGTGCTATTCCTAACCCTGTTGGTCCATCTGGGTCAGGTAACATCCAATACGAGCACCCATATATGGTTCAAGTTCCATACCAACTAGCTTATGTCCCATATGGTTCGCAAGCTATGGTAAATCTGCCTTACATTCCTCAAGCTGAGCCTTATGTTCAGCCTGGAAAATCCACTATGTCTGGGGGATATGGCCAAATCCAATTCGGGAACTATCAATACCCTTAGGGTATCACCCTAGGAATTGTCCAGATACCCTTACAGCAAGAAGGAAAAGCTTCGTAGTAGCAAGGGAAACCTTCACAACAGCAAGGAAAACCTTTGCAATAGTAAGGGAAGGCATTGCAGCAGTAAGGACAACCACTACAACCGCAAGGGAAACCTTTGCAACAGTCGCAGCAACCTTTACAGCCGCAGACAAAGTTTGTTCAACAATCCTCCCAACCTTTCTAGTTGCAGGGCCAACTTTTATAGCAGGAAAGCCAAACTTTGTAGCAACAAGGTCAGCCTTGGCAGCAACAAGCCTTATATATGTATCAGTAAGGTCAACCTTTTCAAGGTCAAGGTCAAACCCTGCAACAACAGGTTCAAAATCCTTACGTCCAGGGTTAGAAGGTTGAAAAACCTTATAACTTGTATGCCATGTACAATACTCGTTAGTGGCCTACGGCAGGGCAGTATCAAGCCTACCCAAGATCGAATCCTCCTTATGGGAAAGGTAACCCTCAGTGGGGACAACACCATATTTCATATGGAAAAAATCGACACTATGGGGGAAAAAGACTTACCAACAAGGATGGACTCTGCAGTTTGGGTCTCCTCAAAGGCCTTATATGCCATCTAATACATAATTGCCTTTCTTGGCTACATTGGATCTTCTCAATGTTTCAAGGCTCATGAATGATCCCATTCTTCATTCATTGTATTGGCCTCTAGTTCCATCAAAGCTCTGAGTGATTGCCCCAAATTTGAGGGTAAAACGAAGGAGGATCCACAAGCTCATGTGATGACATATCACCTTTGGTGCTCCTCCAATACGCACGTCGATGATTCTATCCATCTTTGGCATTTCCAAAGGACTCTCATAGGCGCTTCCACCAAGTGGTACATCGAATTGCCTCGAGTTACTTATGGTGACTTCAACTCTCTTGCTATGGATTTTCTCACTCATTTCCAGTTGCCAGTTCATTATGAAACTAGCACCCATTTGCTTACATCACTAAAGCAAGACACCACTACCCACATCTCTGATCATATCCATGAATGGAGATGTCGGTGTCACCTCATCAAGTTTGAGATTGTTGATGAGTTGTTGACATAATGGTTCACAAAATATTTCGTCAGCAAAATCATTAAGGACAAAGCCATGGGTGGATGTGTTATCGAAGAGCAAGCTATCGCCCATGCCTAGTATTTAAACCTAGTCTATTCACAATCTGGCACATTGTACGATATGTTACCTGATGCTTCGAGACCATCATCGGATCTGACAACATCGAAGTCTCTGGATACACCACCTGTTGACGGTGTGATTGGTTCAGTATCTCAAACTCCTGTGAAAGCTTCTTTGAAGCAGAAATCGATCTCAAACACTGGTTCCAATAATCCCTCTAAGAATTCATCTAGTCCTGGTAAAACATTTGAGGTTCATGCTGTCTAGTCTACCATAGTAGATAAATCCTCTAAAGGTAAAAAGAAAGGCAAAGGTAAGGCCAAATCTGATGCCCCAAAACAAGACCCTCCTAAATCTTCTGTTAACAATGCTTCTCGTAGAAAGCTGAAATATCCTTGCCTCATCTATGAGGAGGATCATTACACTAAATGTTGTCCTCAATGATCTGAAGTTAGTCACTTGCTAAAAGGGACTCCGACTGTCTTAAAAGAACCCTTTTTGTCACAGTAGATCCAATTGGTAGACCAACCTCAGTCTTCTTCTTCCTCAGGTTCCCAAGTGTTCATGATGAAGGGTTCGTCATCTATCTCAATCACTACTCGAACCAAGGAATATCAAGCTACATCTAAATAGACCACAGAGAAAGAAGCCCATGATGCTCCTTCTACTTCTACTCCATCCTCTTTTGGTCTGCTCCACATCGAACGCCCTAACAATGAGTCCATAATTCGACCACCCCCTAAAGGTGTTATTCAGAAATCCTCTTTCAACCTGAATGCTAGAGCTACACAATATTACAATATTGTTGAGGATTTAACTTAGGCGCCTTTGGTGATGTCTGCCTTGGAAGTTCTTCAATCCAGTCCAACGTAGTAGAAGTCATTGATGTCTACTATAGGTTTTATCGATCCTTCAGATTCGAGTCTGATTACTTTTGATCTAGAGAATCATGTACCTCGTCTTCCTCATCAGATCACATTTTTGATCCAGGTCCTTATCAAAGGAAAGATGATTCATCAAACAATTATTGATGAAGATGCCTCGACCTACATCATGTTAGTTTTGTGTTGGAAAGCCATTGGCTCTCCTCCTCTTAACCAATATTCGGACACCTTGGAAACCTTTGATGCCAGAGGTTCACACCATACAGTATTCCAACAAACTTACCAATTACGTTAGAGGGAAAGACTGTTGAATTAGAAGTAGAAGTTGTAGATGTCAATCTCAACTACAACCTTCTTCTCAGGCAAAGCTAGACTCACGCCATGTTTTTTGTGGTGTCATCTTTCTTCCGTGTACTTTGTTTTCCTCATGAAGGAAAAATAGTCACGGTTGATCAACTATCTTTCTTCTCTTCTGGTTAGTCCAATGGTAACGTTCCTTATGTGGGTAATACTAAGAGTCCTTATGAGAGCGTGGGAGCAGGTCTCTTCAAAGACTCTGCTTTAATGGGTACTTTTACTCTCCCACCTCCTAATGTTCATTCGGTCAATATGATCTCAGATTCCATGGATCCTTGGATTATCCCTTCCGAAGATCAGGTTGACTCATTTGGTGATGCTATGCCTTTAAGTCCATTGGAGATAAATTATCATGAAATTGTTTTAGCTTCAATGGCTACTTCAGAAAGTCACATTGTCTTCAGTATGAACCTGGACACTTATGTGCCATCCCCTTGGCTTGGTTCTTGGGATTCTCCAGATCCCTTGAACAAGACATTCCCCACTAACAAGAGTATCATGAAGATCATGTCTCTAGAGGAAGTTCCATGGAACAGTCTACATCATCATTCTTCCTTTCTCCCTTGCCTCAATGAGATTCCTTCCTATCCTGAAGCATCTGCTTCTCATCCTTTTACGCCTTTGTTTCAAACACCTGTTTGGGTACATGAAATTTTGACGGAGGGTAATATGGGAGACATCATTGCTATGATGCATGTTGAAATTTCCTTTAAACTGAGAATTTTTGAGAACATCGATATAGGGGTTTCTTGTTCTCCAGATGAGATCAAGATCTATACTTAGCTTTCTAAATAATTCCGAGACATTTTCGCTAGGTGATACGAGGAGATGCCTGGTATTGAAGTAGAAATAATGCTGCATGAGATCTTGACATATCCTGGTGCTAATCTTGTTCAACAATGGCTTCGCTTGGTGCAACCTCGAAAGGTTGCTGCTATCAAAGTAGAAGTAGAAAATCTTTTGAAAGAAGGTTTCATTTATCCTATTCCATTGACGGATTGGGTATCCAATATCGTCTCTATTGCCAAAAATTAGGGCACGATACATGTTTGTGTTGGTTACCGCGATATCAATCGTGCATGTCCTAAAGACAATTACCCTACTTCGTTTATCGACCAAGTCATCGACGAATGCATAGGGAGTGAGATTTTTTCTTTCATGGATGGCTTTTCTGGCTATAACCAAATTAACATTTCACCCACCAATTAGCATAAAACAACCTTTATTTGTCCTTGGGGTACCTTCGCATACAAAAAGCTTCCTTTCATTCTGAAGAATGTTGGTGCCACTTTTTAGCGAGTAATGTCCTATGCATTCCATGACATTTGACATATTGTTTAGCCATACCTCAACAACTTTCCTGCTCATTCGACTAAACACCATGACCATCCAGATCACTTGAGAGCTATATTTTTAGGATGTGGCATTATAATATCCATGGCAATCCACACAAGTGTGTGTTTTGCATCGATTTGGACTGACTCTTAGGTTTTGTCATGTCTCTTGAAGGGATCAGGATTGATCCTTTGAAAGTTGAGGCCATAGTCAATCTACCCCCTCCTTCATCACTGCTGCAATTGCAGATCTTACAAGGAAAAGCTAATTTTATCCATCGATTTGTCTCGAATTACACCGAACTTGCCAAAGGTTATACCCATTTACTTAAGAAGGGGGTCCCTTTTATTTGGGATGAAGTTTCTCAAGAATCCTTCGATGCTTTAAAGAAAGCCTTTGTTAGTGCTCCTTTACTCCATCCCCCTGATTAATGCCACGATTATTTCCTGTATTTAGATGCAACTAATAACACCATCGCTATGGTGTTAGTTCATGATGATGATGATGGCAAAAAACCGGTGGTTTATTATCTGGGCTAGAATCTTCTTGATTTTGAGTCCCACTATGCTCATGTTGAGAAGCTTGCTTTGGCAACGGTTTATGTTGTCCAAAGGTTTCGACACTATATCCTTTTAAGGAAAACCATTGTAATTTTTTTTATTGCAACCCCATGAAATATATACTGACTCATTATTTGTTGGGAGGTAAATACTCCAAATGGATCGTCATCCTATAGGAGTTTGATTTGGAATTCATTGTTGCCAAATCAAAGAAATCGCTCATCTTTGCTGAGTTAATCTATGCTCTTTCGTCTGTAAGCACCTCAATCAATTTTACTGAGTAGATACCCAATGAAACATTGTTTCTGATTAGCACTCTTGACCCTTGGTATGAATACATTATTGTTTATCTCCAAAATCAGACCTTTTGATTAGAGTTGTCCCAATCGGACTAGTGTCGGATCCAACATCAATCCTAACCCTATCAGATCCTTGTTGATACCTTGTATCAAGTCGGTGTGGACTCTGTACTTTGTAGATGTATCACCTTTGAAGAATATAAGTGGGTCCTAAATGATTGCCACTTTAGTGCCTGTGGTGGTCATATGTTTGGATATGCCACTGCTCAGAGGATCCTTCACGTCGGTTATTTCTGGCCTTCTATCTTCAAAGATTGCATTTTAGTTGTCCAAAAATGCCATGAATTCCATATTTTCAACTGCAAACAGCGCGCCCCACCCACACCCCTACACTTGGTGATTATCGTTGGCCCATTTTCCAAATGGGGCATTGATTTCATGACATGTAATCCTCGCTCGGCTGGGGGGCATGGTTATATCATCGTCACCATCGAATATTTTACAAAATGGGCCGAGGTGATGCCTACATACAATGTTGATGATATTACTGCCACGCAGTTCCTTTTTAACCACATTATAGCATGTGTTCAGTGTCCCTCAAGCTATCGTGACTAACCTTGGATCACATTTTCCTCAGCACATGATGGCAGAGTTAACTGCTCAGTTGGGCCTTCAACATGATAGCTCAGCTCCATATTATCCGCAGGCCAGTGGCCAAGTTGAAGCAGTCAATAAGGTTTTGATTACTATGCTTCAGCGTACCATTGGGAAGCGCAGAAAAGATTGGCATTTAATGATTTTCTCAGCTCTTTGGGCTTACCAAACCTCTGCTAAGATGACCACTAGATTCACTCCATTTTAGCTGGTGTACGATTTAGAGGCAACTCTTCCAATCAAATGAAAAATCCCTTCGCTTAAGCTAGCTATCGAAATTCTTCCGAATACCTCACCTGAAGAGGAGCGACTACTATATCTTGAGAGACTTGACGAGAATCGTCGCATCGTTATGATGGTCATTGAAGCTCCAAACCTCATTTTGACCAAACTGTTTCTCCTCACACTTTTTCTGAAGGCGACTTGGTCCTTCTTTATGATCAAGCCAATGATAAGTTGGGGTAGGCAAGTTCAAACCTATTTGGCATGGGCCCTACATTGTCAAATTTGTCTTTCCGAAAGGTGCCTATGAGCTATGTGATTATGAGGGAAATGCATTGTCATAGTGTAATGGGTTGTATCTCAAAAATTATTATGCGTGAAATTCATATGATAACTTTTGTAGATTAGTGTGTTAATTCATTAATGTACGTTTTGATTTTTTAGTGTGTTTGTTTGCTTTGCAGACATATGTTTTTCTACTTACCCTATGTTCCATTTGGTTTGCAGATGTCATTACATTGGTTTTTCTAATGGTGCTTGTCGTAGCACATAGAACCTCTCTTCCGCAACATGGGTACTCTATGACCCTAATTGTGAGCTGATTAACTTACAAGGTAACTTCCTTGGTTGAACAACCAATAATATCATTGAGTATAGTGCAGTAATTGAACTCTTGTCAAGTAGTTTCTCTTGACATTAGGGATTTAGTTGTTAAGTTGGATTCACAACTCGTTGTGTTACAATTGAACAATCATTATTCAATAAGAAATCCACAAATATTGCGTATGTATCTACGTGTTATATTGTTGGAAATAAATTTTTATTACATTAAATATCAACATATTCCACGTAATTTAAATACATTAATTGATGCATTAGCAAATTTTGTTCTTGATAGACATTTGCGTCATTTGTAAAATTGAATCATGTTATGAACACATAAGTAGAAATAAAACATGCATATACATACATATATATATATATATATAATATATATATATATATATATATATATATATATATTATATATATATATATTATATTTATATATATATATATATATATTATATATATATATATATATATTGCATCTGCCAGAGTTTTTACATCAAAATGTCAAAAAATAGAGTGTTCTAGGACACTTGGATTTCATAGCCTACAAAATGTGTAAAATACTAAAAGAACTATCAAACTGCACAGTTCTCATGGTAGCACATGACTACTCTGATCACTCAACCTAATAGCCGAAGCAATCTCGCAGAGACTCCAACTGTATGTCTCTGCCAATGCATTGGAACATCGTCGATGGTGGCATAATCTGGAACCCCTCTGATGATTGCCTCCAGATTGCGCTCCATCTTGGCTAAGGGTTCAACCCCTTCCTCATAGTTTGCAGCCACTATCGAATGGGCATATCATCATGCTATTGGTGACATGCCTGGTGGGCTCTCTAGTCCCACATCTGCACATTTATCATAAGTTGAGTCGTAGATTACATTCTCATAAAAATCATAAAAACTTGAAAAAATTCAAAGAGACAAGTTTTTACCTGCGTCATTCCACTATTCGCTTAGTGGCAAAGGTATATTTAGATCCCGTCTAAAATCCATGCCGGACTAAGAATAGTCATCCACCATAAGTAATTGGCATTCAAACCAAGCAAATAATTGTGGTGGGTAGAGCATATGTTGGCCAGTGCCTCCTCGAGGCATGAGCTAGCTCCATCTCACAAGCCTCGGATCTCGGGGGGTAGGATGTGGTACTTCTTCCCATTGATACCAGAAGAGCGGTATTCGCTCCAAGAAGAAGGTCACTAGTATGGAACCAAACCCAAACTGCTTCAGGGGTTTGTGCTTACCCTTGGTTAGTTGGCACTTCATGTTCACCAAAAGACCTCTACACGAGTTGAATATGGTGGGGGTCAAACAAGAAATAACATACTGAAACTGAGGCTTGGAAGCCTCATGAAGAGCTTGTGTGCCAGATACACGTGCCATGGTGAACAATATCGTTCTCAGAATGAGGTTATTGGTGATTGTTACAATCTTCACCTTACCTCCTTGGCGAGATCCAAAGAGTTGAATGGCTTCTCCTTGACGGGATAATCCCATGATGAAATAGATGTCCATTTCCTTGAGTTCTAGTTCTTGCCCTTTGATGATGAAGAACTCTCAATCTACATTCCAAAGGCTAATCAGGTAAGGTAGCAACTACACCTGTGCCCTCAAACCTGTGGTCTGGAAGAATTTCAGTGGGCCACAATCCCTCAAAGAATTTATGCATGCCAGATCTTGAGATGCTCGTTGATCCTCGGCCTCATGGCGTCTTTCTTTGCATTCTAGGACCATATTTTTCCTGCAAACAACATTTAAACACTTTTTAATGCTTTTTCCATGCATAAAAATCAACATCTTTTACTTTAAAATGAGTTTTTAATCTCCAAAAATCGCTTGTGGCCCCACCGCGCCTATTTTTCAAAACAGTGCGATGGCATCATGCGAGCCTTTGGGCTCGAGCGTGACCATCACGGGTCCAATGACCATACTCGTGATGGTTGTCGGCGACCTAAATTTTTAAAATCCTCTTTTCTAGCTTAAAATTTATCGTTAAAATTACATACAAGGTAATGAAATGCAAGAGCATGGATGAGGCTCTTATTTGTCACAGATGGATCATGAAATGGTTCCCCAGATCTCCAGCAGCATCCACTGGAAAATCAAGGAAATTAGGCCACAAAAACACTTTTAGAGCTCAGTTTGGTAAAATGGTAAAAAATGAAATTACTTTTTCCTATTTATAAGTTTTGAAAATCATTTTGTAAAATATTTTTGTAATATTTTAATATTTTCTCAATATCAGTGATAGGTGTGTTTCTTGTGTAGTTACAAGTGCCTTCAATGTGAACAAGGATCATTATTGACTGATTCTAGGAGTTTTATTTTATCTCTTTTTCAGACTCCTTAAATAAACGAAAAAGGAACCCCCTTCGAGTCATCTTTCATCTATCTTCTAACTCTCAAAAATTGAAAAGACTTTTGAGTACTTGTCATTTTGAACTCGTTAAAGTAAATGAATTGATGTCACCTCAGTATACATTTACCCCTTTTTTGGACTGAGACTGACTATTTACAAAAAAGATACACCTTGGTTGACATGGTCAAGAGGTTCCCTCGGATATTGTTTTCTACCTTTCCGGGTTTGAGGGATAAATTATGAAAAGGGACACGATGTAGTTTTATTTTTCGTTTCTTTTTCAAACTCTCTAAACATGGAAAATATACCGAGTTATTCTTATGTTGGGCTCATTAAAATTTTGCGACGAAAGACTCATCACCATGACCGGACAAAGCTTCTCCTTCCTAGGGCTCATAAAACTTACTAGGATGGATTCATTCAAAGAGTGAACTTACATAACAAGCATATTCTATCCTCTTCAAGATTGTGATAAAAATAATTGGGGTACTCATTATAAATAGTGGGGGAAATTGAAGATGAGACATCCTTTGTATAGGCAGTGTGTTGCTCTTGAACATGACACTCTTCTACTCTCGTGTCGAGTTTGGGATATCCTCACTTAGTCACTTGTCCTCTCGAGTTTGGGTGATCCATCTTGCCTCTCATTTGACTATTCCACACTATCATCATGACCTTTAGTCCCATGTTGAGTCAGATACTGCCACACTCCAAAGTTGTGTTGCCAATATGTTCAAGAGAAGTCCAATCTATAGTTATTTACCTATACATTGTTTGAGTCATTGCTACAATCCTAAATATCATTCCACTTTATTCCTTGTTTCGTGTTGATTATGGGGAATTCATCATTTCCATCCTTCAATGGGTCACTTCCTATCGACTAAAAATCGCTATCCAGGAAGATGACTTAGGAAATCCCTTTCAGTACCTTAGAGCTGGCATGCCTTAATGGTCAGTGCTTCGCATCTAATGACAGGTCTTCATTATGGGCTTTTGATCGGGTGATTCCACAAGTGTTCGCCCTTAACTTCATTATCACATTCACGGATTGTATTGTTGTACCTTTAGGGCCATTGTCATTATTTGTGGTTTCTCTCATACCTATTAACGGTCCACATCATTGGCCAGTAATCAGGTGGTTTTCTAGCATGTTCGAATTCAACACATTTATTCGCATGCTGGGATTCGTACATTTATCGGGTCAGGATCGAGCGCAAGACCTTGAGTCTTGTCTGTTATGGCTTAGGTTGCATGGAGTTTTATGTTATTCATGATTGTACACATGTTTCTACTATACTAATGGTTGTGACCATACCGTGAAACTTAATATTTATATTGATCCTTGTTATCAAGATGGCTATGCCCATACCATGGATATTTTTATATAGTATTCATCATCTGGATGGCTGCATCCATGCCTTGGATTCATGTCATAATCTCAAATATGTATATGTATATGCATCCTTGATTCCAGGTCTCCTGACAGTGTGTGTCCTCATCCTTGGAAAAATCTCATAAAGCATTTCAGTCATCACTCCTCGTTCTGCCTTCATGCTTTAGGGGGCATCTGTTACACAATATTTTTTCATGCCTCCTACACTTCCCTATGACATACCCTGAAGTGCCTGAAACATGATCATTATTTAGTATACTCATCAATGTTTACAACTCAGATCCATCCTTTAACTTTTCCTGGAAAATATCTAGAGCTTTCCCTGAAGAAATATCTCATGAAGCCCTAAAATGAGAATCATCGCCCTTTTTAAGATCAAAACTGCAATGATCACCTTTTTCACCTTGTTAAGCCAGTGATGGCATCGCTTTGTTCTCTCTCATACCCACAATGGTCTCAAAAAATAATTTTTCCCAAAGAGGATGAGAAGCTTCGTGATCTAGAAGCTTCTAGAGTGGTAAGTTGGAGGTGGCTTTGCATAGATGAGGTTGAATCCTCCTAATTTGACCTCTTCGTCTCATCCCTATGAGCTACCTCCTTAAGATGTGGGCCTAATCCTATCTTTGGAGGAGGTCTAACTCCCTCTCCCACCCTATAAATGTTCCCTCTACCATTCCCAAAGGGTTGATCTATGTCCATTTGCAACCTTATGCTAAGCTTGTGCTTAGAGGTTATTCATTAGACTTGGAGAAGGAGCGTTGGAGAGTTTCTTGGCTTGGACTTGGATTACCACTCAAGGAGAGCCTTTCAAAATCAAGGCTATGGTTGTAAACTTCCCCTTTATTCTTTCAATAATAATACAACTTTTGGTTCATCTTCCCAAAAGATATATGTCATGTATGTATCGGTTTGGCATTCCTTGATCAGCTAAATAGATTATTATTGGATTTGATATTGGTTTTGGCATGCTTTTTTGTCTCTTAGATACTTGTGCAGGTACATAAGTGCTGAAAGAAGTAGGATCGAGTCCATGACACAAGAAGTTCGAGGATCTCAACTAAAGAAATCGGATTAGCATCAGAGAAAGGTAGGCCTTCTCTCTTGTTCTATTTTTCAATCATGATCTAGGAATATGTCTATTTGATTGTCCCTTCAGTTGTTAGACCTACTCATTGGGCTAGAGGGATCATCTCTGTTCACAGAGAGGATTAACCTTGTCATCAGGAGGAAGAAAAGGAACAAGAAATCTCAAAAGAAGAGGATATACACCAAGAACCAAACCTAGAGAAAGAAGAAATGAATTTGACCATATCTTGTAATGCATTGTCAGGAATTATTTCTCCTCAAACCCTCAAGATAGAAGGACATATCAAGAAGAAAAAGGTAACAATGTTGATTGATTCGGGTAGTAACCATAATTTTATTCATTATAAGATAGCCAAGGAATTGAATTGCTCCCTATATCCAGCACCAAAGTGTCAAGTGATGGTTGCAAATGGAGGAACCATAAATTTCTATGGAAGTTCCATAATATAAAACTATCCATGGGATAATATGTAGTGAATAGTTAAATTCTTTCCATTCCAATGGGTGGTGCTAACGTTGTACTAGGAGTCCAATGGCTACAATCTTTGGGTACATTAGCTTTTAATTTTCAAGAACTTTTCTTGAAATTTTGTTGGGAAGGAAAGAAAGTTGAATTAAGGGGTATCACAGGGAAATTGGTAAATATAATAATCTCTAACAATATGAAAAAGATTCTAAAGAAAGAACAATGGGGTGTGATTGCACAATTATGTTCACTAGAGGTTCCCACATTGAAATCATCTATTTCTCCAGATCTCCCAAAATTTTTGGAAAATCATTCCATGATATTCGAGACTCCCAAAGGCCTCCCACCTATTCTTGATCATGATCATGCTATTCATTTGATTCCAGGAAGTGTTCCTCAAAACATCAAGCCTTACATATATCCCTGTGCCCAAAAGAGTGAAATTGAACGTATGGTTGTAGAAATGCTAGAGGCTAGTATAATTCAACATAGTCAAATTTCTTTCTCTACTCCAGTAGTATTGTTGCACAAGAAGGATGGATCATGGCATATGTGTCTGGAGTGTATAGAGATAAACAAGCTCACTATTAAAGATAAATCTACTATCCTTGTCATTGATGAATTATTGGATGAATTACATGGAGCAATTTACTTCACCAAGTTGGATCTTCATTCAGGATATCATCAAATTAGAATGAAGATTGAAGACATTCTAAAAATAACATTTAGAACTCATGAGGATCATTATGAATTTTTGGTTATGCCTTCTGGCCTTACCAATGCACCCTCTACATTTCAAGGTTTGATGAATTCCATTTTCAAACCCTTCCTTAGCAAATGTGTGTTAGTATTTTTTGATGATATACTAATCTACAGTAAGTCTTGGAAGGATCATATTCAACAAGTTGACAGGGTGCTCAAACTATTGGAGGAGAAACAATTATATGGAAAAGCCTCCAAATTTTTCTTTGGAGTACAAGAGGTGGAATATATGGGTCATATTGTATCTCATGAAGGTTTTAAGGTACACCCTAGAAAAATTAAATCCATTAAGGAATGGAAAATCCCCCACATCCATAAAGCATCTGTGAGGCTTTCTCAGGTTGACAGGGTATTATCACAAGTTTGTTAAGAATTATGGGAGAATAGTACCACCTCTAACAACATTACTGAAGAAAGATGCATTTTCTTGGACAACAGAAGCAAGGAAGGCCTTTGAACATCTTAAAGAGGCAATGTGCCAAGAACCAGTGTTAGCTACACCAGATTTCACAAAAACCTTTATTGTGGAATGTGATGCCTCAGGAAATGGAATTGGTGTTGTTTTAATGTAATAAGGAAGACCCATTTCTTTTGAAATTCATCCAATCAAAGGAAAGTATTTACACAAGGCTATTTATGAGAAGGAGATGTTGGCAATACTACATGCACTTAAGAAATGGCGACCTTACCTAATGGGAAGACACTTAAAGGTAAAAATGGATCACAATAGTCTTAAATAATTTTTAGAATAAATATTATCTTCAGAAGAGTAGCAAAACTCGGTCACAAATATGTCGGGTTATGACTTTGAAATCATCTACAAAAAAGGGAAGAAAATGTTGTTGCAGATGCACTCTCAAGAAAGGATGAGGATGTGGAAGTTTTGTGCCATTTCTATTATCCAACCAGATTGGATAAATGAAGCAAGGGATGAATGGAAGAATGACGAAGAAGTGTGGGAATGCATTCAAAAGTGAAGCAAGATCCTAGTACATATGATACATTTAGCTGGAAAAATGATTTGTTGTGGTACAAATATCGCTTATACCGATGTAAGAAGTCCCAACTCAATCAAAAGACTCTTCTGGAATTGCACACCTCTCCCTTAGGAGGCACTCAAGAATTTTAAAAACTTACCACAGGGTTAAGAAGGATTATTTTTGGGATGGCCTTAAATCTTATATTCAAAAGTTTGTGGTGGAATGTTTGGTTTGCCAACAAAATAAAGTTGAGACAATTAAGACCTCGAGTTTGTTACAACCTTTATCCATTCCAAGTCAGCGTTGGGAGGAGGTTTCAATGGATTTTATCACAGGTTTACCCAAGTCTGAAGGAAACAATGTCATCATGGTGGTAGTTGATAGAATTACCAAGTATGCACACTTTTGTGCATTATCTCATACATTTAAAACCAATACAGTCACTATTGCAGTTATGGAAACAATTCAAAAGCTACATGGAAACCCAAAGATTATTGTAAGCAACAGAGATCCCATTTTCACTAGAAATTTTTGGACAAAATTATTTTCTTGTTTGGGTACTTAGTTAACTCATAGCTCATATTATCATCCCCAATATGATGGGAAAATTGAGATAGTGAAAAGAATGTTTGGAAGGATATCTTCATTGCTTTGTTTCTGATAAACAGACACAATGGGTCAAGTGGTTGCCTCTGGCTGAATGGTGGTATAGCACTTCCTTCCATACTACAACAAAAATGACCCCATTTATGGCACTTCATGGATATCATCCACCGTCCATCACACTATATTTAAGAGAAAATTCTAAGGTTCAAGCAGTGGAAGATCACATCGAGCATCAACAAAAAGTTCTCCAACTCTTAAAGGATAACCTCACTTTGGCGCAAAATAGAATGAAACAATAGGCAGATCAACATCACAGCAAAAGAAGTTTTGATGTAGGTGACTTTGTATTTATATGACTACAACCATACAAACAAATGTCCCTCAAGCAAGCTAAGAAGGATAATAAATTATCCCCAAAGTATTATGGTATGTACAAGGTGTTATAAAAGATTGGTACTATGGCTTACATATTGGAGCTTCCTGCATCTTCACGAGTGCACCAAGTTTTCCATGTGTCATGCTTAAAGAAGGTTGTATATGACAAGATCCCAGTTCAAACAATATTGCCAGAACTTGACGAGGAAGGAAAAATCATATTCGAACCTGAAGGAGTCATAAAAACAAGAAATCAAAAACTACGAAAGTGATCAATTTTAGAGTATCTCATTAAGTGGAAGAACTTACCCGCTGAAGATTTCACATGGGAGGATGAGAATTGTATACAGAAGCATCCAGAACTACTCAAGCATCGAGGACAACACATTTTTGAAGGAGAGGGGCATGTTAGGTCCCTATACTACTAGTGTATCCACATATTGTTATTAGTACAACCCCCTTATTGCATGTTGTGCCCATGTAGTCCCCATATTGTTATTATTGTGCCCCATAGAAGTCCACTATTGTTATTGTTGTACCCTTAGAATATTATTGTTATGTCGGCTCTGATTATATTGTGATCCCTTGGACTCTTATATATAGAAAGGAAGTCTTGTCATTTGTATCTTCCAACAATTGTGCATTTGTGTAATGTAAAGGATGTTTCCCCCTCGAAGAGGTTGATTTTGAAGTCATTGATCTATCTTTTCTTCTATTTTGTGAGTTGGTTGCATAAGAAGACTTGCTGCCAAACCCTAGGTACAAATATCAATCTAGTTCATTTAAGAAGAGATATCTTATCAACCAGGAGTCATCATAATGGATATAAAGTGACATCATTAGTAGTATCTTATTTAATTTTATTTATGATGCTTTACTTACCAAGAACCTTAGTTATCCAAAGTACTCAAAACTTTAATGGTTTATAGATTTTTAAACTAAGTAGCAAAAAAAAGGCCAATTTGCTCAAAATTAATAGACTTTTTTCCAAGTCCATGTCAAAATCCTACTTTATCAAGCCATATAACATCCTACATCATGGTATAGAATAAAACACATATTTATTTCAACAATGCATTCACAGAACGTATATTTCAACTACATTTTTACACATTTTTTAACCAAATATACCTAATACTACACTCAAATAGGCAAAAAAATATTATGTCAAATATGAGATTCTTTTGTTTTTTGACTGTGTAATTGTTATGTATGGGTGTCTTCACATTGATAAAAATTGTGTAGTCTTCTCTTCCTATATGTTGTTTCTAAAATATTTTTCTCAAGTATAACATTTTTTCTCAAATCGAAGTTGAACCTTCTCTTTTACAAACAAATTTCTAAAAAGAGTTGGAAGTAAAGAGTTAACATATGAGTTTCATCTTTGAATGCAAAAAAATGAAGATGAGTTAACACCTAATTTTGACAATGGATAAATACCATGCGCATGATAAGAGAATAGCCAATGATAAGATCTTGCTTGAATATGCATGTCCATGTAATGACTTTCATGGTGGGAAGATGAGAAAAAAGTGTGATTTTTCAACATATGCTAAAATATAGGCATAGCGGTATAAACCCTTTCCTTCAAAATTGTTATCTAGATAGGATAGAATTGCATAGCAAGAGAGATTTAAAAGCACCAAGTTTGAACAAATGTTGACCATTTATCAAAATACGTAGCCCATGTTTAGAGAAATTTGTTTTCAATCCAGATGGAATTCGGCATGTAGTAATGGTGTTTTGATATGTTTTCCATCTCTGACAAGTTTCACTTGTGTTAGAGTCGGTTTGGTCAAGTCCTCCATCAGAGATCAAAACTCTTTATGCATTTCATGATTAGGTGTCCCGCTCCATTCTCCCAGTTGCATTCCACTAAAGGCATGCCATAAATCTGACGGAGAAGGTCATTATAGTCTCATGTTTTGCTCCTGTTGGCTCAGGTCTTTTGTCAATCATCATCAAAGTCCATGACAGTCAGGGTCTGGTCCTTTAAAGGACAAAGGTCATTTCGAGGTCTAGGTCTAGGAATTCATCAATTCGGTACTTGAAACATGTCCAGTAGAGCTATGCAAGCCAGAGTGAGGTCCTTACACAATTATGGTTCAGAAAGCTTCATCGTCATGTGGATAGACTTCGACTCTTCTTCAAAACTCTGTTTTGAAGAAAAGTCAAACAGTATCATTTATGACAAAATTTGCAAAAAAGTCGCCAATTGATTTTTCAGAGGCAGTCATGGTTTCCATGGCCAAACTACCGTCGTGTAATCCCTGCAAAGAGTGCCGAAAATTTCGTCATTTGAGCTAAAATTTCAAAGGGAAAGTGAAAATCAGTGTATTCTAAAGTCAATGAAAAAGTGTCAAAACACAACATTAGAAAAGGGGTTTTTGTAGAAGCAAAAATCAAACTCATCTCTCCCAAAGCTTTATATACAAGTTTGCACCACAATTAGAGGCATTGTGCAAGTCAAAACCAGTGGGAGACATTGCAAGGTGATTGGAGTGCGTTGGTGAGCGTTTGGAGTGAGTGGGAGTCGGTTTTTAGGGTGCGGCGCACACACAGGGCGCAGTGAACACAGCCCCAGCCCCCAGTTTAGAGTTATAACATGCGTGACGCACATAGAGCGTGCGATGCTTATAGGCTGAGGAGCAAAAAGGGAGTGAGAAGACTGTGGGAGGTGAGGTTAAGGGCGTGGCGCACACAGCCCCCACCCCCAGTTCAAAGCTAGAACACGCACAGTGCATAGCTGGAGCGCAATGCATACAAACTAGAGTGCAGCGCACATAGACAGAGGCACGGCGCACAGAACCAAAGTGCCCAAAACGTTCCAAATTCACTCAAATTCTTTTGGGAAGCACATAAATTTGCAAGGTAGGCTCTATTAACCCACTTGTTCATCAAATTTGTTAAAGACATGGTGATTTTATGCCCAATGATGGAGATGAAAAGAAACTCTTAAAGCAACAATATGAAGACACCAAGAGACCATTTTTCTAGGGTTGTGCAATTGTATTGTTGATGCCAAGGTCCCCTTTTCCCTTCCTTATCTTTTTCCCTTGTTCCCCTATGCCATTTTTCCTACCATCACTGCCCTAAACTACCAAACTCATATTCCCTTTCCCTTCCTCCTATTGCTCAATAGAAAACCCTAAACCCTACCCCATCAAAAATCTCAAACTCCTCCCACATCCTTAACAAATTTCTCCCCATAACCCCTATTACCATTTCATCACTCCCTTCCTAACAATCCCTATTTTGTTGTTCCCCTTGGTAATAGATACTACAAAGGCATCCAGCCTCAGACCATCATCAAAGGGGGCAGCCTAATCACAACCCACATTTGCAGTCATGTCATCACAACATTCATCCGAGTATGAGAGGGAAACACAGAGTGACTCATCTTCAGAAGAGCAGGCTCCCAAGAGACACCACAAGAGTGGCAAACATGTCAGGGTTGAACCCACTACCCTCACCGAGTTACAAGCATGCCCTCTTGCCTTGTCATCCTTCCAGTACTTATCATGCTTCGAATTTTGTCAAAGGGTGACAAATGTCAGAGTTCATCATGAGTTGGCCCGGTTATTTGTGCTTCATCTACATGGAGGTCAGTCTACCTTGGCCGGGGTCACTTTCACCTTGACACTCGAAGCTATATCATTGGCAACAAGTATTCCAAATGTTGGGGAGCAGTGGCATAAGAAGAAGAAGGTGGAAAGGCATCACTATGAGCCTTACATAAAAACCAGGTTTGTGGATGAGCTCACAAGAGTATTTCCTTTTAGATACTTGAAGAATGAGTATGCTCCACTCACGAGATTGATCATGAAATACTTTAGCTGTGAGGGGGCGTTCTCTAGACTGTATGCCTATCATATCCGCCTGCTCAAGCACTTTACCAGGGTGAGGTTGATGAACCTCCCATTTTTCATATGCAAGAACATAGAGAGAATGAGCACCTTCATGCCACATAAGACCCCTCAGCAGCAGCTTAACAGTGTCTATCACTTCGCTCTCATTCGGATGTTGGTAGATCATCAGTTGGGATTGCAGGGCATTGCTTGGGAGGACTTCATCTCCCGTGACTTCTTCAGCACACCACAGGTACAATCAGAGCCCTAGTAGGAGTTGGGAGGTCTATCTTATCAGCATGAGCATCATGAGACCACTACCATGCCAGTTTTCATTACATATTAGAGAGGCAGTTGGCACTTGTTTGCAGCAGCAAACCGAGTGTTATCTCCACCCGAGGTGGAAGGGGCCTCACTTCTAGCATCAACTATACAGGTATTGGACAAGGGCAAGGAGCCCATGCATGATGAGGGGCCATCAGGTGCATAGGAGACTGGTGTCATCCTCATTCAGGATGAAGAGACAGAAGCAAAAAATGCCAAACTCAGGATGACCATTCAGGAGCAGGACACGGAGATCAAAGACTTGATACTCAATTTCGAGAGAGCTAGATGGGTCATCAAGTATCTGGAGTAGAGAAACAAACAGCTTGAGGACCAACAGATGATCATGGAGTTGCAAAGCATTCGTGAAAATCGACAAGCTGTCCAACAGAGAAGGATTGAGCTCACTACTTTGGAGCAAGAGATCAATAACGACCGTGAGACTTGCTTGGATTGGGTCAACCTACACCTGGAGAAAAAGTTGGAGAAGGAAAACAGGGACACTGCCATACTGAGGAGGATGGCTTGTCATTACAGGGCACAGAACATGAGCGCAAAGGCCCGAATAAGGAGCTTGAAGGCTAGATTGAGCGAAGCAACAAAGGAAGCAAAAAGGGACAAAGAGAAAGATCGACTTTGAATCTTGTCTGAAGCTTCCTTGGCACAGCATGGCACTTCATAGAGGCCCTCCAACCTAAATTTCAAGTAATTTGGGAAACTTTTGGTCGCACGACAAATTTTTGGCACAAAAATAGGGTTTTTCTCTATACACGCCACGCCATCGGCACGACGCATAAGATTGGGAGCTCCAAATGGGAAATGGTTTGTGTTTGTGGATTCGAAATGTAAAATAAAAATTACTGGCACTGGGAGAAATAAATTTGGAGAAGATCTTGGCCACCAAAAGGGAAAAATACACTCAAAAATGGCCTCACTGCCCCTATGTTGACACACAGGAAGCAGTCTTGGGAGAATGAAGATTTGGAGGGGAAAATGAGCTCCAAATTCAAAAATCCTGATTGGGTTGGAAAGTAGACTCAAAGACCTTTCCAATGAGCTATCCTACGCTCAATGTGGAAACCGGGAAGGCCTCCAATTGTCCTCAAAGTGGCATGATGCATACAGAAAAGGGGCGCGACGCATATAGGAAAAAAGGCCAGAATGCCCCTATTTCGCGAAATTTCACTTCCCGACTTTTTGTAAGTGGGCCCACTCATATGCACTTTAGTTTTTCAACACCTAAGGTAGTTTTATAAATATTTTCACTCCTGATGGTCAGTTATCCAAGTGGCAAAGGAAGGCAAAGGGCCACCAAGCCATTTGTCATGTTTGTGGTGCTGCACCTGTAGCTGTTGTTTGGCTCTCCACCTTCATTTGTAATGATTCGAGTAACTCCCCAACCCTTGGGCATTCTATCTCTTCATGGAACATTCTATATATTTTATGCACACCATTTGCAAAGGGTTGGTTGGCTTGTAACTTCTGGGAGACTGTGGGAAAGAAACTCTGTTTCTGCATTGTATATTTTTTACAGAGGATTAATGAAAGGCAGTGGCTTTGTTTCTTGAGATTCATGTGGTTGTGAGTGTAGAAAATGTGTCTCTTATGTTTCATATGTATCTTGTTATGTTTCATAGCTCATTTCATATTCATTTCCATTGAAATTTTCTGAGTTAGCTAAGGTAGAATTCAATTTTATTGCTATGCCTGTGGGAAAATTTCATGTTCAGTATTCATTTCTTCTGTTGAAAAGGATTCATGTTGTCCATGCCCTTTTCACCCTCTTAATAAATCTCTCCATTCCGCCATATCTTAAAACTAAATTTCTATGCTTTCCACCTACCTTGCCTCATGAAATAATCTGTGCCTTTGTATTAAGTTCTCTAGTCATTGAGGTCCAGTGGTCCCATAACATCCCAGAAACACAATCATTCATAAAAATCGCTTCTTATTCTCATTTTCACTTACTAGCCTAAGACAAATAGTTTTTTGTAATTCATTTCAGGCCTTTTCATTCATTTATTCACTGAGTGTGACTCAGAGAGAGCCCTCTCCTGTTCTGGTAGGGCTAGCTACCAAATTGAGCGTGGTTTGTGGTTACCCTGAATTTTGCCTTCCTTCAGCCTAAGGTGGATTTAGGTGATAACAACTTGGAAACACAAACTGGCGATAACTTTTCTATTTGCTTAGGAATATAACTTAGGTCAATTGGGTTTATTCATTTGGTTATGTGGTCATTTTAAACCGTATGTGTAAGAGCTTAAAGGCTTCCTTATTGTCTCGAAAATGAAGAGAAAATCTAAGTCAAGGTGCCCACAACGTTCTACTGGGAGGGGAGGAGGTCTTTGTAATGTATCAAAAAATTCACATCCATTGGAGTTTCATTTGGCTAATAGTATTGCGTTCCATCAATATGTAATACATATCTTTAGTAAAATATAGTTCTATTAAAAATCATGTTCAAGATTCTTTATAGCTTCTACTATTCTGTCTATTTGTGGAAGAGGCTTCTTCTTGTCTAACTCGTACATTGTTTGTCTCTGCAGAACTTTTAAATGATGGTTTAGAGGAGAGTGAAGTTGACATAGATGAGGAAAATAAGAGATACCAGTTTATGTATGATACCTTATTATCATCTTTAAAATCAAGTTTTGGATCTTTTGCCCATGTTTATGATAAGAGGTAAGTTTTTGGGATTTAGGGCGTAAAATTTAAGGGGTGCTTGGCATAGTCATTGTTTAATAGAATAAATGGTTAGCCTTATACACAAAGGGCTTATTTTTCTTTCAATCATACAATCTAGTTCAAATAATATTATTCAAAAATATGACTCACGCCTTAAATTGTTGTAATCTATAGTTTTTTGCTAGATTTTTATGGTTGGCAATGGGCTTTACAATTTGTTTCCTTTCTCCCTTTTGTATTTTTTACTTTTGCTATTGAAATGCATTTTGTTAAGATGGAGGGACAACAAAATTGCACATTTTGTACATCAACCACATAAGTACAGTGACCAATCCCTCTATGCTTCAATGTAGGCATTTATCAAGTGGGGCATGCTTACTGTGATTGGAAGCTAGGTCATTTTTGTTGTAAGTGCCCCCACTATTACAGCCTGAATGACACAGTTAATGTTAATTTATAAGTTAGGGACTAGATGACCAAATATAGTCAATCCAATATTTCTATCGCTTTACTAAACGGAATAAGATATATCACTTAATATGTCATGTGTAGAGTAATTTTATTATTTCGGTGTAAAAAAACACCAACATCCATCTCCCATATTCTCTACTACTAAACATTTGCGATTAATATCAACTTTATGCCTTATCTCTTTTGAAAATTTTGATTCTTGATATTTCTTTGTTTGTGAATGTTTAGTAACATTCTAGTTGATATCTGGTTTGGGGCATTCATTTAGTTAGACATGGGAAATACTCTAAAATTACAAAAGATCATTGTTATTACGTGAACATAAACACTACAAACAACCATAAATTTAACTTCACATTTTTAAGTGCAGGCAGAGAGAATAGGAAGGTGTCACTAGTGCAGAAGAAGATGAGAAAGACACCGAACTTGAGTCTGAAAGTGATGTTTTAGGTGATGTCGAAGTGGAAGAATTTGGTAAGGAAATTTTCTATTTTAGAAGAGACGTGTCTTCATCCAATGAATTGTGTCATTTGGGTGTTCTGTTTGTTATTGTTTGTTATTGCTTTAACAATTTGACTTTATAGAACCTAGTATTTTGTTGGTCATTATTTTCTAACTTCTTTCTATAGATGTTTACAAACTTCCAAAGTGCAATAAGGCTAATTGTGTGTTCTTGTTCTTTATTTCATACAATCTAAGGGATTCTTGTCACATGCATGATTTCTTCCTTATCCAATGCAGAGGGTTGTTGCTTTAAGTTCTTATTCATTGTCTTTGGTTGTTGGGATTTTTAGTTAAATTTAGACTTAGTTGTAGTATGATGGATAAAGTGTGAAAATTTCAAGTCATAGGTGACTAATATCCATATGATCTCAATCAAACAAGTAGAGTGTTGAATCAAATTAATGTTGGAATTAAAAGTCAAACCATATTCATCAATTACATAATAGCTAGAAATTTAATTGTGGAAGCATAATAATTAATTTCACACACACAACAGTAATTTGAATCGAAATTTGTTTTTCATTCTTTCCAAAAACTTACAAGGAAACCTCCACATTATGTCTAGGAAACAACACCGCACAGTTACCAAAATCACTCTAGACTTGAGCTTTTATAGGCTACTTAAGAGGTACAACTACAGAAAAATGCAGAGACAACCAACATTATGTTCATGGTTGATTCAAGGGTTTTTGGAGGGGTTGTACAGGTCATATAAGTGCCCAATTAATTTCATTTTTTTTGTAACTTGTATTGTTTTTTGTGTGGACTATTTTCCGAGTAGAGTTGTCCTTGTAAGCTTTGATATTATTTTAATGAGAAGTTGATTTGAAGGGAAGAAATATGTGTGTGCATGTGTGCTTTCATTTGCTTCCACTGTAATTTTATTTTTCTAATTAAATATTATAGTGAATGCATTTTATTCAGTAAGATAAATTTAAAATTTACTTTTAGCAAGGAAATTACTAGGAAGTAATTTGCCAATTTACTAAGGTTAAAAAATTTAATAGGATCTTAGCGATTGAGTTAAGAGCTAGTTAATTTTGGTGACGATGATCCTCTTGAGACGTCATATACACCAATATATGCACAAATTAGATCAGATATTAAAAGAGGAGGAGGAGGTTGGAGGAGATAACAGTGGCAGTAATGGTTTTGATGATATCAACAAGGAGGACTACGAATAATCATGAGCTATGAGATTCTTTTATCTATGGTTCTATTATCTTCCCTATTTTGTATTTGCCATTGTAATTTTCACCTATAGTAGCAATGGCTTGGTATAAATGTAATTAATTTTGATGTCGATGACTTGATAAGAGAACTGCAGTTTATGGCTCTAATTTCTTGTGTGTTTTCCATTTGATTATTATCTTACAAGAAGTAACTAGTTGTATGATCAAATTTGTATCATGTAATTGTTCTAGTTTATAATAAAATTTGAATCTTATGTCTGCATTTCATTTTTGCATGTTAATTTGTACATATATACTATATATATATATATAACTATAATATATATATATATATATATTATATATATATATTATATTATTAATAAATAAAAAATATATATTAGTAGTATATATATATATAATATATAGTAGTATATATACTACTATTTTTATAATATATATATAATCTCGAGAGAGAGAGATAAATCATGTCTTCTGCCATTATTTCTTGTGATTTTAGAAGTGGGTGATGATATTCTTGTCATTTAGTGGTTTTGTGTCATGGTGTTTGTGCTACGTGACTGACCCAGTTCTGGAGATTTTCTTACGATGCCTCTTATGATCCCTTCTCACAAAAGCATGAAACAAACATGTTATGGATAGCGTTTTGCCTCTCCATACCTTGGGCCATCCATGACTACTGTAAAAATACCATTTGTGGTAAATATAGAAGGCAAGCTTACAAACTTGAGGTCGGTGACCTCCTTTTACTACACTGTGTTGTTTGTGGTTTGTATAGGAACTCCACATAAAATCTACAAAAAGAGAAACAAAATTTCAGATGATAAACATGAACATTCCCTAATCAAGATTAATATTATTCACATAATACTCCATTGGCATTTACCATTGCTAGAACAAAGCTCCTCCTATTCACCTCCTAATAAAGACTTTGTGACAACTCTTGGTCGTCATCCTTCCACTCTATGAACACTGCCTGTTTCCACCCATATGGTTTAGGAAATAGAAGTGTCTCCCCAAAAAACAATGGTTGAGGAGCCATCTCGACAAATAATTTTGGTTTTGCAAAATTTTAAAATTTCAATTTTTTTGTTCACCACCTTTTGGAATTTACTTATTTTTAGTTATATAGTTATATCTACGCATTTTCTTCTAAAATGATTCATCTATTCGTAATATATGATTCCATAGGTTATACCATTTGAGTTGATCATGGAGTTTTTATTCTAGGACTGATGCACATTTATATAGTGTGCTTATTTATTCTATCATAGTCAATCCCAAGAAAAGTATCTATCTAAATGTATAGCTCAAGTGGGAGTAATAGTGAAGAGCTTATGTTTCCTCCATGGACATCACAAGTTCCAATCTAGAGGGGGTTAGGGTATGTACACCTTCATAGACTAAGAATTCAAATTTCTGCATAGATTGAGCATCCCACAGACCAGGGGATTTCATATGTCAATTTGGTGTCTGGTTAGGGTGTTACCTTAAGTTAGATTACTATTATTATTATTATAAACACTTGGGACTAATTTTTGATTTTCTTGTATTCTTCCAGCTATTCATTGCTTTCTATACAATTTTCTCATCAATATCTATTCCTTGTAGCTTTGTGACTTCCATGCCTATTGCATCCGAATGAAAACATACATCTTTCATAAGGAATTATTGTGAATCTTACATATTGCTTCTCTTGTCAAATCATCATATTTTTTTGGTATTGGCATGATTCTCATAAGAGCATTTTCTTTTTTTTTGTGTTTTGCAGCTTGTTAGAACTATACCTAATAACTTGCATGGCATGCATAAGTGTTGATGGTTAACAAAGAAATAAAAGTTAAAACATAAGAGATGAGATTTTTGGTCTTAATTTTGATGTAATTAATGTGAAGCATGTGAGATGATAAAATTTTGTTTTTAAGTGTTCATTGGGTAGGTACAAAACCAATTGAATCCAATGAGGAAGAGATGGTAGAATCAGAAGAGGATCAAGATATAGAAGGGATAAATGGGCAGGTAGCTATAGACGATGAAGATGATACAGAGGATAATGATGAAGATGCACATGAGTATTAGGTAGGACTATTATTTTCCTTCCTATATTGTCAAGGTCTCTCTATTCTCACAAATATGATATGAGATGCATATGCTACATCATATGTTACCTTTTTTAGAATAAAATGCCTCCTTATATTTGTCAATAAGAAAGGCATATGTGTATTGTTTTATGCAAGAAGAGTGATCTACTTATAGTATCCACCATGAGAAAAATGGTGATAAGCCTAGCCACAAAGTGTAAGGTACAAAGCGTTGGCCTACATGCTATAAAAAATAATATTGTTCTGCCTTAAATATGAAAAATTAAAAGTGTCAAAAGCGTAATAAAATCACCGACTTGCTAGCATGAATTATCACATCAGGAAATAGGAAGAAAAAGTTGAGCATTAGTAGATGGGTCATCTTTATCTTTCGGGGCTGGTCCCCAACCCTTAACTACATTTTCTGGATCCATCTATACCTGCAAATTGTGGGTTGTCTTTTTAGAAACAATTGTATTTTGTAGATCACACACATGAGAAGATGGGGGACTTTTGCCAAAAAATTGTGATATTTGGATTGCATGTGTAAATTAAAACTAGCCAAAAATTGACAGCTTAGTATGGGTCTCATTTTCAAGTGAAGAATAGGCTAACCCAATGTGGATTACCCCTTCAAAATTGTTAAAATAATCCTAAAACTAACCCTATTGATAAATATAGAAAAACAGTGTGCTGAATTAAAGTTGGGTATTACATCATTAACTCCTCCCTAATCACCATTATTTTTATTTTACATCAAGCATTCCCTAAACTTAAAAGATATCATTCTCAATCATTTTGTGAGGAGGTATGCAAATTCTTCTTTAGTTTCATAGCACGGGCCTTTATATGTGTGTGTGTGTGTGTGTGTGTGTGTGTGTGTCCTCCATGTCCTATTGTTGGGGTTGCCATGTCTCATGTTGGAGTCTCATTTTTACGGTGTCCTCCATGTCTTATGTCATTGTGTCTTGTGACTTCAAAAGTGGGTGATGAGATTCTTTCCTTTTGGTGGCTGTGTGTCATGGTGTTTGTCATTTGTGCTACCTAACTGACCCAGTGTTAGACATTTTATTATGATCCCTCTTGTGATCCCTTCTCACAGAAAGCATAAAACCAACATGTTATGGACAATATTGTGCCTCTCCATACCTTGGGCCATCCATGACTGCTATAAAATACCATTCAATATAGAAGGTAAGCTTGCAAACTTGAGGCTAGTGACCTCCTACAGCTGCACTATGTTATTTTTGGTTTTTACAGGAACTCCGTAGAAAATTTGCAAAAAGAGAAGAAAAAAAAGGTTCATATGATAAACATGAACATGCCCTAATCAATATTAATAGTCTTCACATGATACTCTATTAGCATTTACCATTGCCAGAATCAAGCTCCTCATGTTCACCTGCTAAAAAATACCTTGTGACAACTCTCGGTTGTCATCCTTCCCCTCCCTACACACTTCCTGTTTCCACCGATAGGGTTTAGGCAAGAGGAGTGCCCCCCCAAAAAGTAATGGTTGAGGCGCCATCTCAACAAATAATAATGGTTTCACAAAATTTTAAAATTTCAATTTTTTTTGTACATAACCTTTTGGAATTTACTTATTTTCAGTTAGTTATAGATATTTCTTTGCTTCTAAAATGATTCATCTATCTGTAATATATGATCCCATATGATATACCATTTGATTTGACCATGGAGTTTTCATTCTAGGACTAATGGACATTTTCATGCAGTGTTTTGTGATTTTATCCTGGTCAAGCCCAAGAAAGGTATCTATCTCAATGTATAGCTCAAGTGGACCTAACAGTTAAGAGTTTATGTTCCCTCCATGGACATCATAGGTTCCAATCTAGAGGGGGTAAGGATATGTACACCTTCATAGACTAAGAAGTCAAATTGCTGCATAGAGTAGGTGTCCCACAAACCAGGGGGTATCATATGTCAATTTCACATCTGGTTAGGGTGTGACCTTAAGTTAGATTATTATTATTATTATTATTATTATTATCATTATTATAAACACTTGGGACTAATTCATAATTTTCCTGTATTCCAACTATTTATTGTTTTTTGTATAATTTTTTTCATCATTCTTTAGTCCTTATAGTTTTGTGACTTCCATGTCTATTGCATCCTAATGAAAACCTGCATCTTTCAGAAGGCATTATTTTGAATCTTACAAATTGCTTATCTTAACGAAGTGTCATTCTTTTTTGGTATTGGCATGATTCTTGTAAGATAATTTTCTTTTTTGTGTCATGCATCTTGCTAGAACTATACTTGATAGCTTGTAGGGAATGCATAAGTGTTGATGGTTAACAAAGAAATAACATTTAAAACATAAGAGATGAGATTTTTGGTCAGAATTTTGACGTACTTTATGTGAAGCACGTGTGATGATAATTTTTTTTTGTGTTCATTAGGTAGGCACATAACCAATGGAATCCAATGAGGAAGAGATTGTAGAATCAAAAGAGGATCAAGATATAGAAGGGACAACTGGGAAGTTAGCTATAGACGATGAAGATGATCTATAGGATGATGATCAAGACATAGAAAATCATGAAGCTTCTATGAGTACTAGGTAGGTTTATTTTGTTGAATCTTTTGCTGCAAGCGAAGTCTGTCGGGAAGTAGTTTGGCTGAGGAAGTTATTATTGGACTTGTTTGAAGGGCCACTAAGGCCTACATAGATACATTGTGATAATGAAATTTGCATAAGATTGATGGAAGCCTTGGTGTTTCATGCTAACATAAAGCATATAAATAATAAGTATCACTACATTATAAGCTTCATACTAGATGGGGTCGTGGAGTTGCACTGTCAACCTAGAGAGGAACAGTTAGTAGACATGTGGACTAAAGCATTACCAAATAAGAAGCTTGAGTACCTAAGAGGTAAGATTGGTTTCGTGGACATCTCCTCTCTAATTGAAAGGGACTGATGTTGGATAGCTCTTGTCTTTATAGATCATGCAATAGACCAAGACTAATAGCCATAAGTCTTAGTGAAGGCCATAAAGAAATAATGGAGTGCATAGGATTGGATAAACATCTGAGATTGGGACTTCTTATGGATTGCAGAATCCAAGAAAATAATTTGTTGACCGATACTCTTTGAGGATGAGGTGGGCATTCAATACAAGAGTAGTTGAAGAGGACCAATATTCTTTAAGGATTTCGGATTGGGAATCCAAGATAAGAATATTCCTAAAAGGACATACCCAGTGAACATCTCGATGGGGTATGTGCCTTAGAGGTAGTGTGTCAGCTCACGTAAAGCCTCCTAGAATAATGCTCTCAATTAAGGATGAGCTTGTCTAGTTAAGGCCTTCAAGGAAAATGTTGGTTATGATAAAGATGCTCGACAAATATGGCTTATCAATATGACTCTTCTTATGAGCATGCTTCAAGATTGAAATTCTCTGTACCATGTAATGGGATTATGAATACCTCCATAGTTAAGAGGGAGTGTTGAAATTTTTAACTAGGAATTAAGGAATTTTGAGGTCTAAAATAGGCCTCTTAAGGAAATTTTAAAATAATAGTGGAAATAATAAAATAATATTAGATGACATCATCAAATTTTAGAGGGAAAAAAGAAAAAACTACATTTTCAACTCATATTTTCAACTTATCGCCTTATGGGTTTAGTCAAATTTTGAGCGGGAACACTTGTTGGATGCAGAATTTCATTCCTCGTCCAAGGACTACCCATGTTGCATAATTTCGATGGAACCTTCTACATGAAAAATGAGAAATACAGGAAAGACGTGATTGCAATCACATTTTTCATGTATTTCTCATTTTTCACATAGCAGGGTCCATTGAAAGTATGCAACACGGGTACTCTTTAGATGAGAAATTAAATGAGTACTCCCACTTGAAATTTGAGTAAAACATTAAGGACACAAGTTGAAAATATGAGTTGAAAAGGTAGTTTTAATATTTTATTATTTTATAACCATTTTAATTTTTTACTCCAAAAATGGTGAATCATCCCCCATGGTTGACATCATCATTTTGAATCCTATTGGTTCTTATAAAGTTTATTTTGATTGTACATTTTTCTTAGGAGGCCCATTTTAGACCTCAAAATTCCTCTAATGTTCGGTCTTCATAATGACTTAATTGTAATCATGACATTGTATATTCTTTATAAAGAAGAACAAAGAAATAAATAGAAATTATATTTTTGTTTTGGAATATGGGTTTCACATTCAAGTTTGAGTCAAAAACATACTCTTCATGCTTTTTAGGTTTTCTAGGTCTTTCTAGGATCAAGAATAATATTGGTTGTGTGTCATAGTCCCATTTGGACTCATTGTAATAAATAAATATATTTATTTTATCAATAAAAAGCCATTTTTTATCCCAAGACTGAGTTGGCCCAAGACAAATATCAAGTTGGCATAAAGGAGGGCTATTTTACTCCTCAAGGAGGTTATAAATACAAGGAGCTTAACCTTTTTTGAGATACTCATCAAAGACAAGTTCAATCTGCAATAGCGAAGGAGAAGAAAAGTTAGAAGGACGAGGAAAGGAAGGAAGAATCAAAGTTTCTTGGGCTAAATTTCTCTCTCTCTCTCCACTCGTGGGAAGTTAGGGTTTTTGTGAAGTTGCAGTTAAAGAGGTCAAAATTGCAAGGTTGAAATTCTGAGGAGTAGTTGCAGACCAAAAATTTTGGGATAAAGTTGCAATAGGTCGAATTTTGGAAGTTGCCTTGGAGAAGATCTTTTTGGGGGATGACTCGGTTCTTGGTAGGGTTCTTTGATTTTGTCTTTGGGTCTTGGAAGTCTCTTTGTAAGCAGATTCTAGAGAAGAAGAGAAGCATTTTATGGGTTTTCCCCTTGTAGGGGTTTTTCCTTGGCTTGGAGCCTATTTCTTGTGTACTTTTTCTTGGTGTGATCTTCATTGTTTTGATAATTGCTTGATGAACAAGATCTAATAAAGTAATAAAATGTCAACACATATCACAAGTAATTATCAAGTTAAGGAAAATCATCTATAATACATAAATGTATTGATTTTCAAACAAGGCTTGTGAAAGGAATTGCCACATTCATTTGCATATGTGTTGAAGTAGACCTCAACAAAGGATTTTCCGATAAAATCTTTCTCAAATGGATGGGAATGGTTTATATGTAGTTAGTTGATATGAAAATGCTACCTTCCACTACAAGAATTTTCAATAGCTCATCCATCTTTAGAATCCTTCCCTTTTTCTCAAGGTCCCCATTTGCACCGAGATGCTAAGAAAAAGAGTCGTGGATGGAAATATCCAAAGGTTTCAAAAGGATCCAAGAATACTTGAGCTTCCAAGAAGGATAACATACAAAAAAAGACACCTATTTCCAAATCAACTCCTTAATATTCATCTTGACCATAGGTAGAGTCATCCCATCCCTTAGCTAAGGAGGCCCATCTTTCAACTGAAGAGGAAAGAAACTCGACCATAATTTTTTCCTTGTCAACAATTGGGCACATACGTCTCCTTAAATAAAATCAACCAAATAGTGATAAGGAAACAAAAAATATTGCAAAACCTATGGCGGTGGAACAATCTAAAAGAAACCTTGTCATTGTACCCTCCACATCTATTCCTGACTACTCTTTGGAATGGATTAACGTCTGTAAGAGAAAAGGAAAATTTGAAAAAACCATGACTCCAGTCTTGGGACATAAGACAAGCACAAAACCAAATGTTTTTTTTTTTCTTGTGCTTATTTGTGATGAGTGGAATGATGTTATGTGCTAATTTTAGGTAATACAAATTAACTTATAAAGAAATGTAGATTAAAGAGCAAAAAAAAAAAAAAAAAAATTGATATTCTATTTTCATCATCTTGAAAAGTTATATTTTTTGTTGTACATAAACATATTTTGAAAAATGTGTATTTCCACCTATTATTTTAGAAGTTGAGGTGTGTTAGGGATTAAGGTGAACCTCACAATAGGGAAAAATAACATAATATAAAATAAAATAACATAGAGAAAGAATATTCTAAGATGATGGGTGGTGTCGAAAGACATTATTACAACACTTAAGCATAAGGCATTGTGATTAGAATATCACAATGCATGATAATGAGATAATAATAAGTTCTATACATTTTTAATACATATTTAACTCGTATGGTCGTTTATTTGTAATGTCCATATATAGTCATCTTCCTTTAATTGTGGAAGATTCAATCCACAAATGAGTATTTGTATTTCCAATCATTTCCATGAAATCCATGATGTTTCATTAACTAGTTGACTATTCTATTCCACTCATTTTTCATTGTCTAGTAGACTACGTGAGTCAAAACTGAAAATATAGTTTATTCCTATGATCACTTAGTCAGTGGTCCTACTAGTTCATCACTTGAATGACTATCCACTAGTTGGTTAATCAACCAATCCATCAACCACTTAGTCAATTGCTCTATTAGTCGACCACTGGACTGACTATGTTTTGTTAGTTGATCCTTTGATTAACTATTTCTAGAAGCTCTAGATGTGTGATGAACCAACATAACCTTAAGTTCCAACACCCCACCCCCCTATCTTGCCCCCACCACCCCCCCCCCCCCCCCCCCAAAAAAAAAAAAAAAACCATTGTAGCTTCTCGAAGCCCAAGAATACCATGTAGCTTAACAATAGACAAGAGTGAGAGTATTTTCTTGAACTAATTATTGTTGGTAGCAAGCATGAAATTCAAAATGTTTCATCTTGTTATGTGCAATATGTTTGTTAGCAACTTGAATTGCACTTTGATTGTCACAATAGAATCTAGATTGTAACTGAGGCCTCAACAAAAACCCAAGATCTCCTTAGAGTTGGAAAATCTAGACTACCTTTGTCTATGCATTAACAACTCCATTATATTTGGCTTCCATAGTCGATAGATAAACTTCACATTATTTCTTGCATGACCAAATCATGGGTCCAATATTGAGGAGAAACATATAACAAGGAGTGGATTTTTTGTTATCATGGTCACCTTCCCAATTAAAGTCTGTGAATCTAACCAACGTATATAAACTATGACATTAATGTATACCAAAATGAGAGGTACCCTTAATGTAATGAACTACTCACTTTGCAGCTTTCTAATGGATTTTGAATCCTACATAAACTGAGAAACCACACTCATAGAAAATGAAATTTAAGGTGGACTTTGAGTTAAATAAATAAGAGAGGGACACAATTTAGTCAATTTGATACTCGATTGAAAGGGTGTAGCACATGGATTATAGTTATCCATGTTAAATAATTTCAACAAATCTAATCCATATTTAGATTAAGGAATATACCATTAGGTAATGGAAAATCTTGGAGACCAAGAAATAAATGTAGAATATCAAGTTTCGTCATATCAAGGGTGTCAGCAAGTTGACTCTTCAACCTAAGAACTTCATTAGTGTTATTATTATTTATAACCAAATCATTTACATATATAACAAAAATCAAAGTATCACCTTTAATGTGTTATACACAAAGACTGTGATTAGATTCGTAGTGTTTGAACCTAATATCAAGAAAGAATTGATCAATATTAGCATAACAATCTCTTAGGGCCTGCTTCAAACTAATGAGCCTTGGTATTGCAATAAGAATGCTACAACTCCCAAGGCTACCAACTTTAAATATCAACCCGGGGTTCGTACAAACTTAAGAGGTATCGGCACTATATGTGCAACATACAATGTGTCCTTCCTTTGCTGTCATGATGTAATGGAGTGCATGTATTGAATTCAAATCCTAAACTAATTGCATAAGATGAAATTATTGAAATGGAACCTTAACCTATTGCAAGAAAGAAAGTACAAGGAAAGAGAATGAAATCAAATGCTAAAACACATTGTTTTCTAAATAACTCCTAAGAGGCTTTGCTGCAAAAGAATGCTAAGTTAACATGTATGCAATCCTACGGTCCTAAGCATGCAGATTAAAACCATTGAACCTTCTATTGTTGTGCATGTAAATGAATAAAATGACTTTGTTTTTCTTTGTCTCGTTTTGTCTTAACAAAAATGAGGTGGTAGGATGTAATTAGACTACGGTTTAGCTTTGTAACCAATCAGCGTGCACAAACAGACTTTGTACGTGGATTTTCACCCAAAGGGTCCAACTTATATGACTTTATCAAGCGCTTCAATCCTCACCGTTGATACTACTTCGCCAAATCCAATGGATATCATGTTTCTCAACTTTTTGACATTATGACCAGATCCCAAATAAATTTAATCATATTCAAAACTTTATCGCGTCCGAAATCTAGATTAAATCATGTGCATCTTCTAACGCGATTACTGTCAGATCTGACCCATCTGATCCAACGACTATCGCACAACCCACTCACGAACTAGCAAGGACGATCTCCACCGTTGATGCGACCCATCCAATCAAATGGTTGTCGTGCAATCTCACATGAAATATTGCACAACCGTTAATACTCCGAAAGCACGCGAGAAAAGTTGTTTTCTTATGCTACATATCACCCGCTAAGGGTAATCGCATGAAATTTCTGAATACTACTTCCCACCTTTAGGGTGCACAAGATACCACTTACCATCCTTGGAAAACTGCCCATGTGCTCAATACAGAACTTAAGGAAGAGACATTTAGCTAAGGGTTTAGCGCTTAATCTTAGGGTTCTCTTAATGATAATCGATACGGAACTTAAAGAAAGATGCTTAAACAAGGGTTTAACGCTAATTCTCAGTCTTAACTCTTAACGTTAATCAATAAGGAACCTAAGGAAAGAAATTTAACCAAGGGTTTAGTGCTAAATCTCAGTGTTAAATCTTAACGCTAATCGACTATGATTTTACCAATAAAACACATAAACAGAGAAAAACACTCGATTAATGTCCAAAATGCCGATACACAGAGACAAATGAATTCTTACACCAGAACAGTGCGTTCACACAACACTTCAATCAATTATTCAACAAAATTGATCTAGGTGGGTGTTGGTGGCCACCTACCTATCCCATTTGGACCCCCACAACTATCTCTTTCAGTTTTTTCAGTTTCCTAAATTGTAGCACAATTTACTATTTTTAGCAGTTTTTTGGGTCCTGAACTTCCAGAGCCATTTTGAGGCCCTAAACAATGTTTTTTGGGAAATATGGGGGCAACATGGGTCCATGGATCAATGTTTCCCTTACCAAAGTGGTAGTTCTCGGATAGATCTTTCTAACGAGCTATTGTACACATCAAACGGAGATCGTATGCCAAAGTTACGACCCCGTGAAATTGATGTACCAATTTACCCAAACAGGGCCCACAATTTGGTGTTTCATCTTCTAGGGTTAGGTTTTGGGATGTGAAGTGTTTTCCATTGTTTCTCAACAATAAATAGGCCTTCGAGCCTCATTGTAACATAGTTCAGAGGCATGTAGCCACCACATCTCTTCTCAGAGATAAGCTACCATCGCCCTAGCTG
>APFE030603212.1:295670-316745 GCA_000404065.3 Pinus taeda
AATGAAGTATTATTTCCACTGCATCTTTGTGTTTATGGTTATCTCTGTAATTTGTTGCGTTCCTATTTAAATCCGGATCAAAAATGGAAATTATAGAATCTTGGCCCTCTCGGCTTGATTACAACAGTTTGTATGACCTATGTTTCAATCTCTATCTTTGTCACACCTCTTGCTTAATCACCCTATTATCGGTCATCTAAGCTCTTTGTCATTACATTCTTTCCTCTTTTATGAATCAAATCCTATCCTAATTGCATTGACAACTCAATCTCTATTTTTATCACTTAACCATTAAATCAATCCTACAACAAGAAACTAAACGCAAAAATAGGAATACATATGAACTAGAGATGCATGTGAATAAGCAATAAAAATAAGGAAAGACAATGATACAAAAAGGGCTCTAAGGTTCCTGGGATGGCCAAGCCCAAGGAAACTCAGAGACCTATGGAGGAGAACAAGTTCAAGAAGCTGAACATTACACCAATCTTCATTATTTTCATCAAAATAATTACATATCTACAAGAAAATAAAATGGAGCTACAAAACTACAAGCTCTCTACATCCTAACACTAATCAAAATCTAAAAGTATGAATATCCAACAAAAGTCCCCTAGAGGCAAATTCGACTTGGTACTTATAAAAAATGATTAGGAATCATTCCCCATGAATGGAGGAAGCTTTCCCCACCAAAATCCCTTGATTAGTGGTTCTACTCCCTTTGATTGGTGGATCTGCTCCCTTGATTAGTGGAACACATTCCTAGATTTGCTCAATCATTGGAGTTCTACCAGTTGTGCCATAATTCCATAATATCTTGTTGACTTATTGTTTATTATTGATCCTCCAGTAGTAGGGAACGTGTCCCTAGATGATCTCCTCCTCCAACTCTTCATTATTTGCCCAATATTCTCATAATATTCCACAAGAAGAAGTAATATTGGGCACAAATATCCAATTATTCATAAACCTTCCCAATTAATATATTAAAGTTAAAAATAAATTATCTAATGCAAAAAGAGAGGTTTAATGTGATGAAGGATCATCATAGGCCTTAAGTTATTGTTTAATTTAGAGGCATGGGCCTTAATTTATGTCTAATTTAGAGGCCCATAATACCCCTCTGCTGAAAGGGTTGCCCATCCTCTAAGGAACTTAGTGTCCTCATTGTGCCTCCTCCATGGCCTTGGTGGCCTCTCTCTTGTGCATTAAGAATATTGGTTGCAAGTTCTGCAAGGACAAGCCCAAAAACATATGTGTGCAAAGAAAAATTATTTTTCCTTACATCACTGCAGTTTGACTCATATTTTTTTGGTGAATGCCTTATTTCTTTTTGTTTCCTTCTTCTTCTCCTTGTGGCCTAGATGATTGCCTAATGGCCTTGGAGTTCTTTGTTTTGATTAGGTCTCTCTTAGGCACTGTCATTTTGGGGTTTTAGCACAATTTTCTTTTCTTCCTTCTTGTAGCAGCATTTTGCCTTCCTGTAGTATTCATTCCTTCTTCTTTCAGAGTCTTCTAACTATATGGGAGTGATGAGAAATTATGAAGAGGGATTGCATGATGATGCTAGGGCTCAAGGGGAGTAGTGTAGGTTTGTGAAAATGGAGAGGGTGCTCTTGTCTGTTTTTTTTTCAAGAATGAAATGGGATGGATGAATGATGAATAGATAGTGAATATGAAGTGGATGGAGGGCTTGGAGTGTTGTGGTGACTTGGCCTTTGCAAAAATTTCTTCTTTTAGCTATTGTC
This sequence comes from Pinus taeda, assembly GCA_000404065.3. Taxonomy (NCBI): domain Eukaryota; kingdom Viridiplantae; phylum Streptophyta; class Pinopsida; order Pinales; family Pinaceae; genus Pinus; species Pinus taeda. Next base: position 297,419 of record APFE030603212.1, read on the forward strand.
CTCATTCTTTGAAATCATCACCCTTTTGACATTTCAACATTACATGAGTGAAGGAGTGAGTTGCAATCAACTAGCTGAAGGCCGCTGAGACTGCTAACCCATCCTTAGCTTATAAAACCTCATCTCTCATGCATCGACAACAAATATCTAACTATAATATTCTCAAGAGAAGAGGTCAAGAATATTGCATACCTGTACCTACCTTATGGTTGTTGGAGAGACATGCATGCTGCTACTGAGTTGATGTTGATGTGCAGGTGTTGTATGGTGATGTTGATGATCTTATTGTTGTTGTTAAGATCTGGAGGAGCTTATTTAACCTCTGGATCTCCTTTAAAACTACTCACTGTCGATTCTGTAGGTGTTGTTCTGTATCCTGTAGGTTTATATGACAGTGACTTGTTTTGTCCATATCTCCCAAAAGGTAGACTGGATTGACCTAAAACTTTTTGAGCATGCTTCCATCATCGTTATGCACCTCCCCATAGAAATATTTTGGTCAATGGATGCACGGCTCTAGAGAAAATGCAAAAGTGGATAAAGGTGATAGAGGCCAATTTCTTGGAAACCGTGCACTGGAATTTGCTGAAATTGCTTGGGCATGTTACTATCATCCATATGCATCTCCCCCTAGAAAAACTTCGCAAATGGATGCATGGTTTTCAAGTTATGGAAGAAAAAGAAATTCTTCTCCATGTATTTTTGTATCCTGTAGTAAAACAAAGCATCCTGTAGTTTTTTAGGACAACAAGCAAATTGAATGGTAGAAGCTTGAGAATGATGGGTGGATGGTGAAAATAGATGAGGGTGATGGATTAGCATGGCCTTGGCCTTGTTGGAGCATTTGAGCAAAGGAGGAGAAAGTCAAAATTTGACCCCTTTTGACTAGGCTTGACCAACTTATTCTTGTTGCTTGCAAATGTTGGAGAGTACATGCATTTATCAAAGAGATGCATGGAGCAAGGATTTCTTTTATTATTTCTTTTTTTTCGAGGCCTATTAGCTGCCTCAATGAGGTTTTCAACTAGTAGGACTGCCTAAGCACCTCAAAGGAGGTTTTCACCTAGGATCTTTTCTTTTTTCATTTTTTTCTTTTTTCCCAACCCATTGAACGCCTCATGGAGGTTTTCAAATGAGCCAATCTAAGGCGCCTCAAAGGAGGTTTTCACCTGACATTTGTTTTTCTTATTTTCATTTTTTCCTCTCTTTTTTTTTCTACCCTACCCTACTTGAAAAACAAAATCACTTTCAAGTATAAGAATACTTCCAATGGAGCCATGTGCACATCAAGATCATAGACAAAATGATGTGGAGACTTGAAATGTATGCTTTGACATGTACCCGAATTTCAGAGGCCAAATGATTTGACTTTGAAAGGATGAAGCATAGTCAAGGAAGAGAGTGATGTTGCAACTTAGTGACTGTTTGGAACCATATTTCAATGTAGTTGTGATATCCCTGGTCCATTTTCTGATTTGGATCATCTTGGATGTCTTCTTCTTTCATGACCTTCAAATCTTCCTCTTTTTGTTGATTGTTCTCTTGAACACATGGAGGGTTTGATGATAACCATGAGGGAGCTTTCTCATTCTCTGATTTTGTTGTCTTCTCTTCATCAAATGTAGCCCATGGTTCTTTGATCTTCTCTTTTGAATCTTCTTCTTCTGCATGTTGTCCTTCAAGGATATCAAGAGAATCTCTTTTTTGCAATACTCTTCTTGAGTTATGGTGAATACCATTGATCTCAAGTAGAGATGTTTGGAAGTGTTGTATCTTAGCATTGTAAGTGGGCTGAGCTACTTCAATGTGTGGGTTTGGAAATGGTGGTACAGTTAGTTGAGTGGGAGTGTATATTTGAGATGGATGTGGATGGGGTTGTGATTGTGGTGGAGGTGAATGGTAAGGATAACATAGAGTTTGGTATGGAGGATATTGAGGATATTTGGATGGTTCCCATAAGTTCCTTGCCAAACTTGTTTCCAAGATTAGTTTTGAGGTTGAGATGGCCAATGTTGCCAAGGAAAAGGTGTGTTCCAATTACTTTGAGGTGGATATGCATAACCTTAAAATTGGTACTTAGGCTCTTGCATCATATTAGGCTGAATAGGCTATCATTGTCCTCTTGGAGCTATATAACATTGTTGCATTGGCAATTGACTTGCTCCATTATTCTCTTGGTGAACTTCCTTCAACCTTGGTAATAATGTACAATGTTTAACATCCTGTGATTCAACAACACAAATATCAGCATTTCATTTTCCTTCATATTGTATTCTTAACATTTCTAATTGTTTTGTTGGATTTCTAAGAATTTCTATTTTAAAATCATCAAACAAATTTCCAGGTTTAGCTTGACTTACCGATCTTGATGTTGATTTACCAACTCTTTCTTTTCCTCTTGATATGTGTTTGCATGTTTCACAAATTTCCTCAAATGAAAATTGATATACATCACCTCTACTCATGAGATTAAGGAGATCAATCCATTTATCCCTAATTGTTATAAGTAAGAGGGTTTTTAGTGTGTCGAACACTAAATGGTGTAGCTTTTCTCTCTTTACATTATACATGAACCTCTGTACTAGATCCTCTAGACTCTCATCTTCTCTTTGATTCATTCTAAAGATTTGTTCTTTAAGATCATGATCTTTATATTTTTCTAGGAATATCTTTTTCATATCATTCCATGATCTTATTGAATTAGTCCCTAAACTCATGAACCATCTAAGAGATCTGTCCTTCAAAGTTGTTGGAAACAATCTTAGTTTTTGAGCTTTTAATAAGTAACCATAAGATCTACAAACAATCTCAAATTCAAAGAGAAAGGTTTCTGGATCCTCTAACCTTAGACCATGAAATTTTGGAATAAAAGAGGGAGGGATGTTCTTCATGTGTACACTTCCATCAGTATCTTGAATGGGAAATCCAATAGGATTTTCCTTATTGTCTTCATCACCATCAATTTCTTCTCCATTCTTTGTCATCTTCTTCTTCTTTTGCTTGCAAAAGTGCATGGTGATATGACTCTTACTGCACCATGTGATCAAATGGTGGGGTGGGTTGGTGTTGGAGAATTTTTTGTTTTTATTTTTATGATTGAATGAAAACTATAATGTAATGCAATTTTCTACTATTGAAATTAAATATGCCTAATGCAACAAATTTTATTTTTTTTTCCAAAAAGTAAAAAGAAATGAATCAATTAGGGAAGAAAACAATGCATATTTTGACACCTCCCTGGAAACGGCACCAAAAAGTGATGAGCCTTGGTATTGCAATAAGAATGTTGCAACTCTCAAGGCTACCAACTTTAAATATCAACTCGAGGTTCATACAAACTTAAGAGATATTGACACTATATGTGCAACATACAATGTGTCCTTCCTTTGCTATCATGATGTAATGGAGTGCATGTACTGAAGTCAAATCCTAAACTAATTACATAAGATGAAATGCATAAAATTGAACCTTAACCTATTATAAGAAAGAAAATACAAGGAAAGAGAATGAAATCAGATGCTAAAACACACCATTTTCTAACTAACTCCTAAGAGGTTTTGCTACAAAAAAATTCTAAGTTAACATGTATACAATCCTACTGTCCTAAGCATGTAGATTCAAACCATCAAACCTTCTACTGATGTGCATGTAAATGAATAAAATGACTTTGTTTTTCTTTTTCTCGTTTTGTCTTAACGAAAATGAGGTGGTAGGTTGTAATTCGGCTACGGTTTAGCTTTCTAACCAATCAGCACACACAAACAGACTCTGTACGTGGATTTTCACCCAGAGGGCCCCGCTTATCTGACTTTATCAAGCGCTTCAATCGTCGTCATTGATCTCACTTCGCCAGATCCAACGTATATCGTGTTTCTCAACTCTTTGACATTATGGTTGGATCCCAAATAAATTTAATCCTATTCAAAACTTTATCGCGTCTGAAATCTAGATTAAATCACGTGCATCTTCTGACGCAATTACAGTTGGATTTGACCCATCTGATCCAACAGCTATCATGCAACCCGCTTGCCAACTAGAAAGTACGATCTCCACCATCGATGTGACCCATCCAATCGAAAGGTTGTCGCACAATCTCGTGGAAAATCTTGCACAATCGTTAATTCTCCAAAAGCACGCGAGAAAAGTTGTTTTATTATGCTACGTGTCACCCGCTAAGGGTAATCGCTTGAAATTTCTGAATACTGCTTCCCACCTTTAGGGCGTGTGAAATACCGCTTACCATCCTTGGAAAATCGCCCACATGCTCAATACAGAACTTAAGGAAAGTACATTTAACTAAGGGTTTAGCGCTTAATCTCAGGGTTAACTCTTAACGCTAATCGATACATAACTTAAAGAAAGATGCTTAACCAAGGGTTTAACGCTAACTCTCAGTGTTAACTCTTAATGCTAACCAATACGGAACCTAAGGAAAGACATTTAACCAAGGGTTTAACGCTAAGTCTTAGTGTTAACTCTTAATGCTAATTGACTGTGATTTTACCAATAAAACACATAAACAGAGAAAAACACCCAATTAAGCTCCAGAACGCTGATACACAGAGACAAATGAATTCCTGCACTAGAACAGTGTGTCCACACCACACTTCAATCAATTATTCAACAAAATGGAAATTACAGAGTCTTGGCCCTCTCGGCTTGATTACAACAGTTTGTCTGACCTTTGTTTCAATCTTAAACCCTATCTCCGTCACACCTCTTGCTTACTCACCCCATTATCGATCATCTAAGCTCTTTGTTAATACATTCTTTTGCTCTTTTATGAATCAAATCTTATCCTAACTGCATTGAAAACTAAATCTCTATTTTTATCACTCAACCATTAAATCAATCCTACAACAAGAAACTAAATGCAAAAATAGAAAGACATAAGAACTAGAGATACATGTGAATAAGCAATAAAAAGAAGGAAAGACAATGATATAAAAAGGGCTCTAAGGATCCTGGGATGGCCAAGCCTAAGGAAACTCAGAGACCTATGGAGGAGAACAAGAACTAGAAGTTGAACATGACACCAATCTTCATTATTTTCATCAAAAGAACTACATCTTTGCCATAAAATACAATGGAGCTGCAAAACTACAAGCCCTCTACATCATAATGCTAATCAAAATCTAAGATCCAAAAAAAGTCCCCTAGAGGCAAATTCAACTTGGTACTTATACAAAATGATTAGGAATCATTCCTCATGAATGGAGGAAGCTTTCCCCACCAGAATCCCTTGATAAGTGGATATAGTCCCTTTGATTGATGGATCTGCTCCCTTGATTAGTGGAACACATTCCTGTATTTTCTCAATCATTGGAGTTCCACCAGTTGAGCCATAATTCCATAATATCTTCTTGACTTATTATTTATTATTGATCCTCCAGTAGTAGGGAACGAGTCGCTAGATAATATCCTCCTCCAACTCTTCATCATCTGCCTAATATTCTCATAATATTCCACAAAAAGAAGTAATATTAGGCACAAATATCCAATTATTCATAAACCTTCCTAATGAATATATTAAAGTTGAAAATAAATTTTCTACTGCAAAAAGAGAGGTTTAATGTACTGAAGGATGGTCATAAGCCTTAACTTATTGTTTAATTTAGAGGCATGGGCCTTAATTTATGTCTAATTAGAGGCCTATCACAAACCATAACGACTTATGTCGTCAATAGGAAAAATTGGAATATGTCAGAAACATAGGGCTTTTCTCCATGTAAATTTATTCAAATATGTCACCATGAAGGAAGGCACTCTTAACATTCATTTAATGCATTTTCCATCCAAAACAAGTAGCAAGGGAAAGGATCAATCAAACATAATACATCTTTCCAATAGGGGAAAAGGTTTTTATGTAGTCAATGCCTTCTTGTTGTGAAAATCCCTTTGTAACCAAACAAGCCTTATGACACACAACAACACCTTCAAAAGTGAATTTGGTCTTATATACTCATCAAAAACTCATGAAATTCTTACCCTGTGCTTGAGAAACTAAGTCCCATGTGTGATTTTTCAAAAGTGAATCTATCTCAACTTACATAGCCTATTCCCATTCAGGTTGTCATAGTGCATCAAATAACGATTATGGATCATAAGTTTCATGAATATGAGCCATCAATGCAATACAGGTAAGTTGTTTCTCGCTACATGTTTGTTAGCCTAAAGAAACATCACTAGCATCAAGCCCAATGGCTTCAATAGTTTTAACATCCCACCAAGTAAACATGGTGTCATGCAACAATTATGTGCTTCAAAATGTTAATCAGGAGAGATTACATTTTTACTCAGTGATGACCATTGGTTGGCCGAAATAGAAACAAAAACTAATGTAGTAGTTGAAATACTGAAAAAGGAATAGTTGATCCATTGTTTTCAACAATATCAAAAGGATTAGGGTACAACATTCTAGAAGAATTGAAATTAATGCCAAATGGCTTCTCATTAAAGATTATGTTTCTCTTGAAAATTATTTGTTGTTTGATAGTTTCAAATAGTTAACATAATTTTGAATCTTCAAAGTAGCCAACCATGATGCAAGCATGAATATTTGCATCCAATTTCTTTCCATAATCATTCAAAATATGTTCCCAATAAATAGATCTAAAAACTTTGAGGTGACCAACTAATGAATTCTTACCACACCATTTCATTACTCAAGTCATAAAACTAATAGAGTTTGAATGAGAGTTAGAAGATAACTAGCATAATAGATAGCTTTAGCCTAGAATTTAGTTAGAAAATATTTGGCTTGTAAAAGACATTGAGCCATCTTAACTAAGGTTTGATTATTTTTTTTCTACCACACCATTCTACTAAGGAGTGTGAGGGATAAACCTTTTCCAAGAGATACTTGACTAAACAAGGTATTCCTCAAACTATTGATTCACATATTCTCCTTGATTATCATATTGTATACATTTAGCAAGTCAATCAAATTGCTTTTCAATGAATTCCCTAGATTCCTTGAATTTTTCAAAAACATGACTCTTATTCTTCAAGAAATAAACTCAAGTAAATATTGAAAAATCATCAATAAATATCAAAATATGCTTCACACCTGCCAATACAGGCATATTCATGCAAAAAAGATCATTGTGAACAAGACAAGTGGATTTTGCACACACCATGCTTTCCTAGATTGAAATGGTGTATGATGATGCTTCCTTAGCACACATCCCCTATATGATCCATCAAGTGGAAGAACCTTTGGTGGAATAATAATCATGTTTCATTTTTCCCAAAATTTCATACTGTGAAAGTTCAAATATCTAAGTCATTCATGATAGAGTTGACTCTAATCATTAATTTGTGCCATAAGAGTAGTTAGTTCAAAATTTTCTCGGGAGAGGTCATGAAAATTATATAGTCCATCCATCGAGTTAATCATATATTCGATGGAAATAGACTTGTCACTCTTCATATCTTTAACAATGAATTGATGCTGCCAAAGTTCAAAAATTTACTCGTTGTGTCAGTTGGAAAATCGACAATAAATTTGCACTCATATAGGGCATATGCTAAGCATTCAAGATTTTCCATGTCAACAAGGTACATCACCATGACAATAATTTGAGAGAAAAATAATTTGCAGGGTAAATATTTTTACTTAGAGACTTATCTAGGAGGAAAACAAAGAATCACCCTTCACCATGTGATGAGTGCAACTAGAATAACCTATCCATTCATTTTGCACATTGTGACCATTCAACGCTTGATTTCCGTCTAAGATAGTAAAGTTTTAAATATATTAACTAGCTTATTCCTCAATTGAAATGTTTTTTCTCTAGCATTTTAACCTTCTACTCCAACTCGCTACTCTTATTCTAGAAGGTTTTCTCCACATGTCCTCAATCCTTTCAAAGGAATGGGAATCAAAAGAGATCATTTTTTTCTCTAACAACGTGACCTCAATTTCATCAAATTTGTCAAACAATGATCTTTGATTATTTTAAACTTCATGAGGATAGTTGACCCCACTCATATGAAAATGAATTTCTAATCCATATCTTGGAATGCCAAGAGAAGATATTTAGCTTTCGAGAGGTAGAAGAGAAAACAAACAATATTCAAAATAAATAGACTCTTTATTAAATAGGATAAACTATTACAACTACATTTTGTGGACAAATATGTACTTTTAAAAAGTGAGGCACATTATTTATAGTATTTTTAGTGCCTTCCTGAGTCACAATACCATTAGAAAATGACATGGGTGGATGACACTTTCCATTCAAACCAATCCTCCCTTATGAGGAGATTTTTTTGAATATGAGCCAATGAATAGAAGGATTTTGGGTGGTTGACCCATAGCCATGGGTTTTGGATTACCCATAACCATGATGAACAATGGTCTAAGGATAGAGGTACGCTTTAATGCTTGTGGGCCAATTGTGATATTGACAATGTATAACCTAGAAAATAGACTTTGATGGGAATATTTTTCTGTGGTTGACCCATAACCATGGGCTTGTGGGTGACCCATAACCATAATGAACAAGATATGAGGATAGAGATACCATGTAATGTTTGTGGGCCAACTATGATAATGATAGTGAATGGCCAAGCAAATAGACTTCGATGGGAAGGGTTTTGTGTGGTTGACCCATAGCCTTAGTTTTGTGGGTGACCCATGACGATGATGAACGAGTGTATGAGGATAGAGGTATCCTATAATTCTTGTGGGCCAAGTGTGATACTAATAGTACATGGCCTATCAAATGGACCTATATATAGTTCTCTTTCCGATCTACCAAGGTATGGTAGAAATCAGGTGGCTTATCTTTGTAAATTCTCATAGTACCCATTGCAATAAATATATCAAGAAATCCAAGTGCTTCTCTTATGCTTAAAAGAAACTCCCTTTCTAGGTAAGTTATCTCAACCATATAAGATGAGTTGGGTCCACCCCTATTTCGGATGCTCTTGAAGCTAGCCTGAGATCACCATATTAATGTTCTATTTGTACAATATTTGTGGCCCTTTACATAACATATCTAACCTTCTAAGTAATAAGAGATGAACTTTCCTTCTTGTTTTTCAATGAAATATAACAGGAAGATATTCAACCTCCATAAAAATTTGGAATTGGGTAAACATGTGAAACATGAGCTTCAATAAAGATATCATGCCCCATGACTGATCAAATTGTACATGGGGGTACCAAATGATAATAGTTTGATCTGAAAAACCAAGAATAAAAGCACCAACTTGAAAACATATAAGTGTCGTTCCATTAGTTCTTGTACCCTTTGGAAATAGTAATACGCATGGGAAATCATTACATGAAACCTTTCTATTTATTTCAGCCACAACATGCTTCCATGATATTGGTGAAGATATATCCACATAATAAACCTACATGGCCCTAATGATTGTTCCAACAAACATAGTTTGATCATGAGACTCTAAGGAAACAATACTTGTATAAATCTCATAGAAAAGCAAAATTAGATATGTATATGATACATGGTTTGACACTACTATTGGTGCAATTTCTCCTTAATCGTGCTTACCAAAATGTCATATCCAGTGACACCTGAAGAAAAATAGAATACAACAAGAGAATAGGCAAGTGATGAGCATTATCCTACATCTCCATTTGGGCATGGGGTTGTGCTTATCATTCCATCCTTAAATAGCCAATTTGGTGGCCAAAAACCAACTACCTAAGACCAATATAAATAACACCAACCTAAATACAACCAAGGGAAGGAATATGACAATTTTGATCAATTCATATCAATCAAAAACGTCGGGTGTATTATTTCTGAAGGGATCAATCCAAGAGGATGAAGCTAATGAGGGGGGCTTGTTACCCATGAATGAAAAAAGGATTGTGTTTTTCATTTCTAATGCTACACTAATCAAAATAATTGAAATTAGAAGTAGATACTTCTTCTCTGTTGATGAACTTGAAGTTGTGTATATTATTGTGATTTCCATTACCATGGCCTCAATTCAAGAAAATGTAAATTTTGGGCCATTAAAATTTCTAAGCTGCATTTGAATATGACCAAGATTCAACAACAAAAATAGATCTAATGGGTGTTGTCACAGTAGTTTCTCCATCCATTTCATAGAAATCTATATTCCTTTTTTCTTGAATGATAGCCCATGATTGAGCTTATGACAATCTCCTCTCTCCTTCACTATTGTCCAAGGCTCACAAGAAGGGTTGAAAATTGGCCTTCAATTTTCAATTCTAAGGCGAAATTCTTATCAAATTCATGTGAAACTACATCCACGGTATTCAACAAAATAACACCATACTTAACCCTTGCCATAGGTAAATCTTCTATCAAAATTTTCTAATTCACAGTCCCAACATGGCCAGTCTTTGAGTGTGGTTCATCTACTCTTATGGACTTAAACGAGATTTCTCCATTGTTGAATTTTCCATTGGGGGCATTATTCATAGAATTCAAGGGATAGATTGAAGTATCCACAAAACTTCCAGTGCCATCAATTGCCACCAAATTCACTGACACACCCACATCCCCCTTTGGATTGGAAGACATATAAGATGAAAGAGGTTATGTATTGAAAGATAGCATGGACTTGAAGGGCTTAGTGGAATCAAGGGATTGGGATCCCAACTAACTTTTTTGTGGATTCAATGAATTAGGCACCCACTTTATTTACATACTTTGATTGGAAATTTTACTCTAAAAAAATCAAACAATTCATAAAGATGATCTAGGGTTTCATTCTTCCTACTAACCTAATACAAAAGTTAGGTGTGAATCCATCTCAATGAAAAGGGAACAATGGAACTAGATTTACCACTATAAAACAAAAAATGAGATCCTTAGTTTTTTTAAGGGTTGTTGAAGGCCTCGATGGTGGAGAGATCATCCATGGAATCTCCATATCTTTTGAGCTTAGCGAGGATGAGGACATTGTAGTCAAGATAGGCAAGATGATGAACCAGTTGCCAAAGAAGAGAAATCCTGAGGGCATGACTCACTTTTTCAAGGACCAGGCGCTAGGAGCCCTGCCTAGCATGATCATAAAGAAAAATTATTTGGTAATTTAAATCATTCAGAGGATTTGAAAGCCAAAGCAGTGGATTAGACTAGGAAGCTAGGGATTGTCCTAATTTTTTAGCTGTCGAATCCATATCCATTATTTTTATAGGGAAGTAAATCAATTCGCTAAGGTAAATTTTTCGTTGTTTATTTCAACTATTAGCTATTAAGTGAAGACATGAGTTTCCAGTGAGTGTTAAGAAGATTCACTATCTCTCTAAACCTTAACCGATCTATTAACAAAGAAGTTTCCATAGTTGTGAGCATGGAGTTGTTGTCATGCATAGGAAGGACACATTTTTCTTTTGCAGGAATAAGAAGTCAAAGCAGGCTTTTGAGTAGAGTCGCAACCATTTCTCAGACTCTAGTTTCCTCATTTGTAAAATTATTTTATTAAGATTTAAGGTCGCCAATGGCTTGTCTTCCCCATCAAGCAACTTAAATTGATATAACTAGAGGAAACAAAAGGATATGTCAAGAGTACATGAGTCGCTTAGTATGGTCTTTTGTCGATACATACAATTACAAGCATGGCACCAATAGGGAGACCATTTCTAGAAACCATCTCGATAAACCATGAGAATTCAAATGAATGACCTTCAAAACCCTTGCATGCTATACAAATATTGGCCCACCATGGATTTGTAACTTGGATTTGATAGCATTGATCAAAATCTTGGAGCGCCAAGATCAAAGAGATTTGATCTTCGAGAGGGAGAAGAGAAAACACAAAATATTCAAATGAAATAAACTCTTCATTAAATAAGTGAAATTGTTACAACTACATTATGTTAATGAATCTTCCATTTTACAAAGTGAGGCTTATTAGTTATAGTATTTTCGATGCCTTCTAGGGTTACAATACCTTGGATAAATACCATGGTGGATGCCACTTCTCATTTGAATCAATTTCCCTAGTAATATAGTTCATGATGACCCTAATTGCCTTGTCTTTATTTTCATTGATGATAAACTTCATTTGGTCATCCTTTAAATCTAGAATAGTGGACTTTGTATACTACCAAATCCATTTCTCTTTAGTAGAGTTTCCATGTCTCGTGCCCAAACAACATAATTTTTTCCACTCAAAATGAAATGATCAATCTTGGAATCTATATTCAAACTTCTAATAAACCTAATCTATCCCAAACTTAGTTCGAATCGACAAAGAAATAAACCTAGAATCAATCACTATACCATTTGACTTAGCATGGTTTGTAAATATCAGGGTTAGGTCTAAACCAATAGCTCTAGTATTATGTTGGGATCTAGGGGAATATAAGAACAAAGAGAAGATAATAGAATATAAAATAAAATAAAATAAAATAACAAAAGAGAAATAATACTCCAAGGTGATGGGTAGTGTCTTAAGACCTATTACAACACTTCAACACAATGCATTATGATCAAAACATCACAATGTATGATAATGAACTAGTAATGAGTTCCATACATTTTCAATCCATATTTGACCCATAAGATCCTTGATTTAAAGTTTCCAAATCTAACCAACTTTTTTGAATTGTGGAAAATTTGGTCCATAAATGAGCATAGACAATTTTAACCATTTCCATGAAATCCACATTGTTTCATCAAATAGTTGAATGTTCTACTCATCTCATTTTGCGTCATCTAGTCAACCTCATAACTTGATCCGACCATGGATTTGATTCCTCTAAATATTTATTCAGTGGTATCATTAGTGGACCACTTGACTGATTGCCCATTAGTTGGTTACTCATCCAAGCCATTGACCACTAAGTTGAATTCTCCACTAGTCAACCACTCAACTAAATATTAGTGGTTAGTTGATTCTTGGACTAGTTGTTTCCAGAAGCTTGAGATGTGTGATGAACCAACATAACCTTAGGTTCCAAACATTAGAGAAATTTTGAGGTAAAAAATGGGTCTCAAAACAAAAATGTACAATCAAAATAAACTTTATAAGAACCAATATGGTTCCAAACGATGATGTCACCCATGGGGATGATTCACCATTTTTGGAGTAAAAATGTAAAAAGATTAAAAGATAAAAAAATAAAAAATAAAAAAAAAACTATTTTCTCAATTCTTATTTTCAATTTATATCCCTAAGTTTTTACTAAAGTTTCAAGCGGGAGCATTATTTTGATGCAGAATTTAATTTCTCATCCAAGGAGTACCCATGTTGCATACTTTTGATGGACCCTGCTACACGAAAAATAAGAAATGCATGAAAAATGTATCGCAATCACATTTTTTTATGTATTTCTGATTTTTCATTTAGCAGGGTCTATCAAAAGTATGCAACTTGTTGGATGAGGAATTACATTCCATGTTTAACGAGTGTTCATGCTTAAAATTTGAGTAAAACCATAGGGAGATAAGTTGAAAATATGAGTTTAAAAAATAGTTTTTTTTCCTCTAAAATTTGATGATGTAATATAATCTTATTTTATTATTTCTACTATTGTTTCATAATATTTCTTAAGAGGCCCATTTTATACCTCAAAATTTCTGTAATGAAGGTGTGATTTTGAGTTCACAAATGTGTATTCTATTTTTCACAGGGAAGGTGATGAGTACAGATGTGCATTTCCATCTCACACACAAATGCATATTTTCTTTTTTCTAAGGGTGGGTGATAGACACAAATGAACATCTTGATTTCCCAAAAAAAAGAATTATGAAAGAATGGAATTATATTTATCAAATTATGTTTATGTACACAAAGACACCCCTTCACCTTAAAAAGGTATGCATATATACAATGTTCCTTTTTTTGTGTGAAGTAAAGATTCCAATTAAGCTTTACAGTAGAATAACATTAAAAAATATTGTTTGCCTTGGTATACCACAAGGGAAACTAGAACAATGGCCTAACCATAATTATTTTATCATCCAAACTAGATATCTATAACAATTCATCAACAATTGAGCAAGAAAACTAAATAGAGTGTCTAGACACCATAGCATATTAACTAGAAGGCAAAAAGAAAAATGACTGAAAGGATTGAAAAATCAAACCAAATAAAACTTGTTATTTAGATTTTGATGATTCAAAGGAATCCAAAGGTATGGGCTCCTTGCTACTGTCAGGAGAAATCTAGGATCTAGAGGGAGGCTAAGAAGATATTCAATGTATCCTAGATGTCTCTTCAAACTCCTCATATTAAGTTGCAATTCATCTAACATAAGAATGATTTTCTCTTTAGCCACACTTTTGTCAAGAAGAACCACGCAAGGAGGAGCTTTAAGTGCTTGTAACGTTGATTGTGTACATGTATTGGTTGTATCACCCTCTAGTGTGCCAATATTTGACACCCAATTTGTTATTTCAGCCAATAATTCTATGTATGTCAAAAAACCTCGCTCACTAGCTATATCATGTTCTTCCTATGTGATTTCAACTTTGATATTCTGAGGTATATTTTCTTTATAATGTTAGGCTAAGATTTTATCTCTCTATTGAGCCTAAGAGCCACCATGTTCATGGAAGTAGCTTTCCCCATAATAGCCTTATGCTTGCTGACATGGCATTACCAGCTGGTTGTCATTAGTTAAAAGAGGCTTGAGCAAAGAAGAGCAACGAGATGAAGAGATGAGATAGAGATGAGCCCCGAGATATGATTGTGAGGGGCACCTTGGAACTAGAAGGTGGCAAGGCCAAGAGAAATAAAAATACCACACAAGAAGGAAACCATATTCACATGAATGAAACTTTTCTATCTTCCCTACAAGTAGTGTAAAATGTTGATGTAGAAGTAAAAGAATATTGCTAACACCATCAAAGAAGACGAAAGGAAAAAAAAGGTTCCAGAGAACTAGCCAAGGAGAGAGGAATATTAAGGAAAAAATAACATAAAACACTAAAGATCTAGTGAGGATATGGGTTCATTACTAGATGAAGAGGTAGATAAAAAAGAGTGAAACCCACAGAAAACAATGATGCTTCTTCCCTCTAGCTTTGAGTCCCATTGTTTTCCATTATCTTGAGCCTAGATCACCCACTGAGCTGCATGAATGACCACTCCTACAAATGATAAATTTTCTGCATCATAAGGTTGACTTGTATTGGTCTCATCTGCGACTATAATCTATTTATACTAGGTTGCATTGAAGTGAAAAAAACTCCATTTACTACCCTTCGTCAATCCCATATAGTGTGAGGTGATGTTTGTCACAATGGTCAACTTAAAGGCTATGATCTCACATGCAACCTTCATTATTTTAGGTGATGTATGGCCATATCCCTTTGCTTGTATGTGATGTGGGGATGGCAGCCTTGTGCCCCACATGTCACTCCTCTAACACCTTATTCAAGGAATATATATATATATGTTTTTTGCGGAGAAAAAATCTTAAAAAAACTATTTTACCTTTATAATGAATTTTTTAATATAAATTAATATACTTTAAAAGAATTAAATCAAATTTCGTTAACATGAAATTAATAAAATTTCCAAAATATTAATAATAAATAATTAAATTAGCTTATTAAGCTAATAAATAAAATAACTTCTCACCTACATATATGAGAGAACAAAGTGCAAGACCAAAGACCTTCAATATAATTCATAACGGTAAGAACTAATTTATAACCAAACTATAATGATGTGAAGACACTCCATCCAAGTACTGACTGAGTCCTCCCAATGGTAGTGTATATTTATTCTTGATCGTATGTGGATATACCTACTTTGAAGATAGGTGTTATTTAGATACATAAATATGTTTATTTATATATTTATCTGTGTAAATTTAATAGCCATTTTAATTTTAGTATAATTTGGAAATAAATAAAATTTATATAAAATGTCATTTATTATAATATGGACATTGTTAATGTAGATAAATTTGAAGTATCTTTCGTCATTTAAAACTACAACAAAGATTTATCAACATAATCATAGATATTTTGGTAGGTTTCCCTGTTTGTCAAATAATTAGTGGTTAATTATAATTTTTAACAATGTCTCAAACAAAAAATCGAAATCAATAAATAAATAAAACGCTGTAGGAAATAGATAAAAACAAACTAGTTTCAAATGGAAAAAATAAAATTAAAATATCTTATTATATTAAGATAGTGTAATACAATGTATAATATTATTTTTAAAAGGTTAAAATAATTAAAGTTAATTTTTTTTATTATTAATAATATTGAAATTTAATCATCAATAATATTCAAATTTAAATTAAACAGAATTAAATTACTATTACAACATTTTAAAAGTTTATATTTTAAATATTTTATATTTTAAATTAAACTTCCAAATTAATAATAATAGATTTGCTTTTTCTCTCCCATATCATTTAAATATTTCTCATTTTTCTCATTTTTTTTTCTCTTTTGTATCAGAAGAATAATAATTAGGTTAATTTCATATTACTATCACCTTACTTTTAAGTGTCTATATATACACCTATTTCACAAACATAGAATAATTGGATGAATTTGAACCATTAATATCATAATTTTAATGATTATCAATTGAGTTGTTGAGGGCTCAAATGTTTTTCATGTTATTAAAATTTATTTATTGTTATTGTAGTGTAATTAATGAAAGAACATTGAATATGAGTAAATGTTTTGTAATTAAGTCGATGTGAAATACAATTCATTGTATAAAGATGAGGGTAATATATTGCAATTACTTTAGGATACTTTCTCAAGATTTGTTTAACATGTAATGTTTATTTGAATGAGTTAATGCTCACTTTGAGGTTTTTGATCCACATGAGTTGATCATTGCATTGATCTATGATATTGTTGATGATGCTCGGATTAATAGAAGAAACAAATTATAGGTCACCCTCACTTAGATGCCACATCCCATTTGGCTCCAACATTGTGCCTTGATAGTTGTCGCCTTAAATTGGGTGACCATTAAACCATAAATAAAAAATCATTATAATCTAAATGTGTTACGAATTGGCCCTTTTCTAGCCATCCAACATAAGGAGAAGGGAAGTTGACTTTTTTGGCTTGAAATCTACGAACAATAAATTTCTTGAATGGTTGGAATTGTAATAATCAATGTTACCATGATATAATCCAATTAAAATATGGATATTTGAAGGTGGGTATTCAAAGGTATCGAATCCATTTTTTTATTAAAATTAACAATTTATCAATCAAAAATTGCAATTTTGGTAACGATTTCCTAGTCGGTTTTGGTAATGGAAAACTAGAAATGATAAAATGGTAGAATGTTTAGCCTTATTCTTTACCACCACTCAAACTCATGGAAAATAACACAAGTTTAGACATTAAAACTATGTAATTCTCTCACCAAAAATGTTCATGGAGAGTGTACATGAAAGGGCAAAACCCTAGAACCAAATTAAATTAGTTTTGGGAAACCCTAGATCATATTAAAAGACCTTAGCTAGTCACCAAGAATTATGGTGGGTTTTTTATTGCAACACGCAATAGTGCCCTTTTGTGAACAACATAAAGTTTAAGCTCTAAGACCCATTGTGTCCA
This sequence comes from Pinus taeda, assembly GCA_000404065.3. Classification (NCBI taxonomy): domain Eukaryota; kingdom Viridiplantae; phylum Streptophyta; class Pinopsida; order Pinales; family Pinaceae; genus Pinus; species Pinus taeda. Next base: position 314,927 of record APFE030603212.1, read on the forward strand.
AAGAGCCAAAAAAATGATGTGACCAATGAGCTTGAACGATTGGACAATTTGTTTGTTAGCCTCCCCACTGTTATCGCCAATAATTGATCATCGAGACATAATTTACTAGATGGATCAAAGCACACCATGTAGGGTCAATTTTACCATAGTAAAATTGTTTTCACTATAATAAATTACTTAATAAACCACATTTGTTAAGTTCTTTGTAGTTAAACCCATGAAGAAAAATTAAGTAAATCATTATTTATTTAATTATCTTCTAGTAATAATTAATTATACCATTTTTTAACTAATATTCCTGGTCATATTTGCCCCAGTCTTGAGAAATAAATAGATAAACCATTATTTATATTATTTTTCTGTAGGAACAATTAATTAATTAATGATTATTTACTTATTATTCCTTGTCAAGTTTGACTAAATCCCCTAGGAATACTTAAATAAATTATTATTTTTTTATTATTCCTTAACCACATTCCTTAAGATGATAAATAAATCATTTATTTATTTATTATTTCTAAATAAAAATATTTAACCAATATAAATGTATTTTCCCTTTAACCAAATATAATAAAATATTCCAAATTGTTAATTCTAGAATTTGTTATTAATATTTTATTATTTCCCATTATTCAAGAATAACCTAATATTTTGTTATAAATAGAAGGGTTTTGTTTTACATCCATTCTTCACTTTCGATCCTTTTCATTGTTTCACTCACTATTATAGCTTTGATTATTATCATTGTCGCACACCATTTTCTTTTCCATTTGAGTTCTAATTGAGCTCAAACATTTTGTTTGTTGGGTTTTACACATTATAGAAGAGAGAGATTGATCCAAGTGGATGTTGGTGGCCACCCACCTATCCAATTTGGACCCCCACAACTGTCTCTTTCAGCTTTTTCAGTTTCCTAAATTGTAGCACAATTTACTATTTTTAGCAGTTTTTCGGGTCCTAAACTTCCGGAGCCGTTTTGAGGCCCTAAACGACGTTTTTTGGGAAATCTAGGGGCAACATCGGTCCATGGACGGGTGTTGCCCTCCCCAAAGTGGTAGCTCTCGGATAGATCTTTCTAACAAGCTATCATATGCGTCAAACGGAGATCGTATGCCAAAGTTACGACCCTGGGAAATTGATGTACCAATTTACCCAAAACGGGGCCCACAATTTGGCGTTTCATCTTCTAGGGTTAGGTTTTGGTATGTGAAGGGTTTTCCATTGTTTCTCAACAATAAATAGGCCTTCGAGCCTCATTGTAACACAGTTCAAAACAGTTCAAAGGCATGTAGCCGCCACATCTCTTCTCAGAGATAAGCTACCATTGCCCTAGCTGGTTTATTTCCATTTCTGGTTGTAAGCATATTTCAGTCTTTTCCAGTAATGAATTGAAGCATTATTTCCACTACATCTTTGTGTATATGGTTATCTTTGTATTTTATTGCGTTCTTGTTTAAATCTGGATCAGTGGTATCAGAGCGGTCTGCTTGTTCTCTGTTTTTCTTTGCATGTCCCCAACGAGGTCGGGCTATAAGGAGTTAGGGCTTGAATTGGTCAAACCTTTGCAAGACTAGCCTTGCAAATCCCGACGGCCTCCCATGGTAGATGTGAAGAAAGACAAGGGGGCAGGAGATCCTATCAAAATCTTGCTCGAAGAAGCGCTCGAGCGGCAAAGGAATGTGATGATGGATAACTTTGCGCAGATCCTTCAGCGGCTACCCAGAAGCGACGCATCGACTTCCAGCAGCTACTCTGGAAACTCCACACCCTTTAAGGTACAAGTTAATTTTGAAATCCCCATATTCGAGGGTCAGATAGA